>CAUYSK010017920.1:0-70996 GCA_963575035.1 Avahi laniger
GGAAAGAGCTGTGCGCGGTGACCATGCCTGTAATCCCAGCTCTCTGGGAGGCCAGGCAGGAGGATCTCTTGAGCCCGGGAGTTTAAGGTTGCAGTGCTGTCATGGTTTGAGACTTACAGTGAGTTGCCATGGCGCCACTGCACTTTACCCAGGGCAACAAAGTGAGACTCTGTTTCAAAGAAAAAAAAACAAAAAAAAAAAAACATTACCTAGATCATTTCAGGGTCTATTTATATTTCAAAACATAATGTTGTACATGATAAATACGTATATTTTTACCGGTCAATTTAAAAAATAAAATAAAACAAAAAATATAAAACACTGTTATCCCACCAAAAAAACCTCCCAAAATTATAATACTTAGAGATGGGTGGAACTTTCAGTGAGAAAGAAAACCCTCAGCCTGAGGCATCTAGTATATTTTGTACTGTACAGGAAATCCCTCTAGACCCCAAATAGGTGTACCCAACGTCAGACAGGCAGTATCCACTTGGTTTAGGTTCCCAGAAGTGATATGTGCCAACGTTTAACTGAGGTCTAAGCTCACGTGTATTTTGGCCTTAATTCTGAGCATTAATCAGCAAAGAGAAAATGGAAGTTTATAAAACACCTACATTCCTCCAAAAGAAATAAGTAAAAGATCCTCTCACTGCCCCCAACCCCAGAACTATTAAAGGCAGGTTATTCTGTGACTACGTTCACACGCTGCTGCAGCCCACTTGCTTCTGAGATGGAAATACCACACCACTGTGCTGGGTTTTATATTTAGCCCCCAAAGCTGGGTCATCAGAAATAGCAGAGCAAGATTGTTCTATTTTAATCAAAAATTAGTACATTCTTTAGGAAACCATACCTGAAGGCAGTGATGTAATTCTAGCCAGGAGAAAGGGGGAAGACATCAAAAAAGATTGGTGAAAATGATCAAATTCCTGCATATAATTCAGGTGGGTTGAATAAGACAAGATCCTTTGTTCTAAACCCAGACTGAAATGCCACATTAAAAATGAACCACCTTCCTTTTTTCCACAGCTCTTGTTGACTAGCACCCTTTACACTCGTGTTCTCGATTCCTACCGTGCATCCGCATCGCTCGGACAGTCAGTATTTCCCGAGAGCCTGCACCCCATTTCAGGACCATCCCAGATCCTCCCCCAGAGCCTCTGCCTCCAAAGTCCCTGCTTGGGGACCCCACGTCAGTGTCATTTTACTGATGACTGCGTTTTACAGGGGTCTACCGTGTGTCAGGCACCGTGCTAGGCATTGAACACACATAATTCCATTTAACCGTCACAAGCCAATGAAGTAGGAGTGAACTCATTTTACACTGATTCAGGAGCTCAGAAAGGCAAGTGACTTCCTCAGAGGAGAAGCCAAATTTTGAACTCAGGTCTGTCCAACTCCAAGCCAGTTATTTAGCCTTCCTCATATTGTGGCCTTCCGTGGAAATGTCCTTCCTTGAACACAGGGCACACCGAGGCAGAGGTCACATGCTAAGACCACCAGGAAACAAGAGAACGCGGGTCTGGCCTGGCGTCTAGCAAAGGGGCAAAGGCAGCTCCTTTTTAAGCAAACTTCCGTTAACAGTCCTTCTAAGTCTTAGCAGCAGCCTATAAATAAATAGGTGCTTCCTCTGGCCCAACAGACAAAGGTGGTTTTTATCTACTTAGGGGAGAAAGGCTGAGTTGTTGGTTTTTTTTTTTTAGAATACAGATATCATCACTCATAACAGCAACGATGACAATAGCAGCTAACGTTGTTGAGCACTCCAGATGTGCCAGGCTCTGTCCTAAGTGCTTTACTCAGATGACATCATACTCATAGCAACCCACACAGGAACTATTATTACCCCCATTTGTGTAGATGAGAAGACTGAGGCTTCAGATCACACTCTTGTTATTTTTTTCATTTGCAAAGAGGTAGATGATCTGGAGACTGGACAACACGTTCACTGCCCATGGAGATTACCTGGGACCACTGGGCTGTGCAGGTTTCCCATAGACTGCCCCTTCCATCCTTGTATCTCAGGACAGGTAAGAAAACAGGGGGCTGGAGCAGATGAACCCTCCTCAGGGTCAAGCAGCCCCTAGAGGCCTTGGTGAAGATCTACCTTCCAGGCCACTAGGGTACCAGCTCTGTAATCGACACTGCTGAGGACAGACTTCTGCCCAGAGGTTGCGGTGGACTCCTACAGATCCAAGGCAAACACAGGAGCCAGAATTTGGAGCTCTGGAGCCATGGAAAACACTGCAAGTCCTTTAAAAACTGTTTTTTCTCTTAGATAAATTCAAGACTGAAAAAAAAAATTATCCAAACATGCAAGAATATTTAACATGAGGCTCTGCACATGATGATAAAGAGAAATATGACGATCACCGAGTCACCCCAACATTACTCTGCACGGCTAAATGCAAATTTGAGGAGGCCCTGAAACCCTGGGCTGCAAGTACAGGTGGTACATATACTACAGCTTAGAGGTACCCAGTGCCAGGGCTGAACCCCAGCCTCACCCTCTTCCCCTTCTCCTGTGTTTTCATTGTGTCATGCTTATCTGAATTTCCAAATAAAAAGCGATCAAGAGAATTAGCTGTGGCTGCAGACTGGGAGGTTGTTTTGGTCAGAGAGACACCTGGTGGCTCTTGAGACAAACCACACTGTCCTGCCAAAAGACACCTCTCGCCCCAAGTAAGGCCAAGTTGGGGGGTGGGGAGCAAGGAAGCTCGGCCTCTCTAAGGGGGGCAAAGGCATTCACTTTTGGGAGGAGAAGGGTACTATCCAGAGGGAGCGCTGGCTTTGGGACCAGAGCTAAGTGGGTTTGCACTGCCTCCCGGATAGCCAGCTCCACAACCTGAGGCTTGGTTCCCTGTCTGTGGAAGGCGGACAGTGATGCAAACAGCAGGCCTCCCAGATGAGTCACAGAATCCGCCCTGGTACCCAGCAGCCTGGAGGTATCTGCCTGGGACCTCAATCAGCTCACAGCAGGTCCACCCAGGGCCCACTGCAGCACCTATGTGCCCAGATGGCTGCAACTCGGTCAGGAGTTGGGCACCAAGGGGCAGGAAGGCTTTGCTACCTCAATGTCCCAATGTGATCCACCCACAAAGGACATCCCTCCATGAAATAAATCATGTTCATGGGCTTTCCTTTTGGGGCTGGGGTGAAAGCATCATGGGAGCCTTTCTCCCCTATTTGCTATATTTATGGTTAAATTTTTGCTATAAGTAATTGTGTTTATACCAAGAAGAAATAATAGCCATTTCCATTTCAGGGGGAAAAAATGCTAAATTTCCATCAATTCTTATTTTCATTTTAGCCCTTGGATGATTTTACATCTGTTTATTCATCTTTTTGAATAGAAGAAAGGAGATTCTGGGATTTCGCAGCACTACTTAACATTCTCATATTCTATCCTGTAATTTCAACCGTTGTCATTGTCTTCACACAAAGGAAAACAGCAGACGAGTAGACATCTCCCTCCTGAATGAAAACCCAGACAATGGTGTTTATGTGCCTGCCCAAGCTGAGTTTGAAAATGAAGAAAGTAGAGTGGTTTCATTTCTACCAGCTCCACAATACTTTCCAATACCAAATCAGCTTTCCCACACACAGACGTAGTCTGAACAGGGAACCAAGAGTCAGCATGAGTGGTTGCTTGAAGCATTTCTTTGTGTATACGTTCCTTGTGTTTTTTAAAAAAATAAATAAGAAAAAGAAAATTGTTGCTTGCATACAGCTAACTCAATTTCATACACATTAGGGAATTTATCTACTGAAATATAAATTATTTAAGGCAAAAAAAACTCTTCTGTAATTTAAATTATCTTTTTCTAATAAAGGTCACCTTTATTAATCTTTGTTCCTTAGAAAAATAGAAGAATAATTTGAAGATTTTTTCAGACGTCAATTTCCAGATGCCTTTTTTTTTTTTTTTTTGAGGCAGAGTCTCACTTTGTTGCCCAGGCTAGAGCACAGTGGCATCATCACAGCTCACGGAAACTCCTGGGCTCAAGCCATCCTCCTGCCTCAGCCTGCTGAGTAGTTGGGACTACAAGTGGGCGCCGCCACACCCAGATAATTTTCCGTATTTTTAGTAGAGATGGGGGTCTCATTCTTGCTCAGGCTGGTCTCAAACTCCTGAGCTCAAGCGATCCTCCCGCCTCAGCCTCCCAGAGTGTTAGGATTACAGGCGTGTTAAAAGAAAGCTAGAATTATCACATTCATTTATTTAAAAGGTAATCCCATCACAATTCTCCACTAAGGTCTTAAAGACTGAAAATTTATCAGGAATGCTGTGATTTATTCTAGTGCTCGGTGAATCTATCAGGGAGATTTGCTCAAGTTTTAGAAAGCATGTTATCTTCTAAAAAAGTGGGATCCCTTCGTAATGTGGTATCAACCCTTGCTTTTCGCAATGGGACACGCATACAACGTGAAATTTCCATACCTGGGCGTCCAGAAAATCAGTCACATGCACGTGGCACTTAGTCCTCTGGGGTGTGCCAGCGGGCAGTGTGGCACAGCAGCACGTGGTGCCCTAGGCCTGGCCACCTAGCAGTGCAGTCATGTGAGCACAAGATAATGACCTCGGTGATTCAACAGACAAGTGTGGGTACCAAGACGTGGATATGGGGGGAAACCTTGAAACGTGACAAAGGATTATGTCACCAGCATGTCTCTGGAACCTACAACTGTGCAAAGTTCTAAAGTAGGTAGTTTGTGTCGATGGTGACTTCCCCGTGTCTATTTCCCTTTGAAGGAAGGTAACCACATGTCCCAGTTTGTCTAGATATCCCAGTTTAGGCCAGTTGTCCCGGCACAACTATTCATAGTGCCTCCTTCTACTCTTAAAAGTGACCTGGTTCAGATGACAAATTATACTGTCACCTCCCTTTAGGTGTACCCCACTTAGGGCTCCCTCGCTACCCTAAGATGCCCACAGAGCTTTCCCAGCAGAGCCGCTTGGTCCAGATTTTTCTGCTACTGCCCCTGCCCCACTCTTTCAGGGGCAAGGAACTCAAAACAGATCCCTTCTGATTACGATGTGTGTGTCTGAGAACAGCCTTTTGCAGAAAATCGCCCTGAAGCAGAGAAGTGCACATGGGGTGCACTGTGCCTGGTGCAGTGGGGGGACTCTGACAGGGGCTGCCTCTGAGTTCTCCCCACACACCACTGAGGCCGGCCACACTCGGCATTCGAGAGAGGGGCGCACGCCAGTGCTGGGGATGGCAGATCAAGAGGGCTCCGGCCACCCTCACGTCCCCCGCTGTTAAGACCCTGTCCTTCTCCGCCCCCTGAAACACACGGAGCCGAGCCAGCAACTCGAGGCCGTCACTGCACAGGGGGCCCCACTGGCCTCCGACCGTGCTCCTCTCACAGGCAGAGCCAGCGGGGCAGACTTTTAAAGGAATAAAAGAAACTTTATTCTAGTATTGCATGGAAAGTTTTGGAATTAAGAATTACCTGATTAAAAAAAATTCCTTATTCTTGAACATCTAGAAGGTTATTTTCTGTAAAATTATGTAAATATTTTCATGTCCATATATGAACATGGAGTTTATGGTCCTAAAAGTTGTAAAAATAAACAATTAGATTCTTTAGATGATGATTAGCCTAGTTAGAAAACAAGA
Organism: Avahi laniger; assembly: GCA_963575035.1. NCBI lineage: Eukaryota > Metazoa > Chordata > Mammalia > Primates > Indriidae > Avahi > Avahi laniger. The sequence continues at coordinate 5,625 of CAUYSK010017920.1, forward strand.
GACATTCCCCGAGCAACAATAAAGAGAGGACACAACTTGGGACAGACAGCGGGGGCAGGGGCGGGGCAGGGGAGGCCAAGGCGGACTAAAAACAATGAAAACATGACAAAACCCTGTGCTGGATTTAAAAGATAAAACCCGGAAAAAAAAACTACATTAAATGCAAAAATTGAAACTAATCATCCAAGGTGAAGGTGAGATGACCTCGTGAATCAACTGCAGTCTAAACGGGATACAGCTAATACGTTACCTGGCTGACTCGTTCTTCCAGGAGGCAAGGACCTTTTCCTTGTTTATTCTTATCAAGCAAACTGATATTCAAAGCAGCAGCAGAACTGGAGAAAACCCTTCAGAGCCAACAGACATGGCACGTGTTAACACGTTGGCTGTGTCATCCCAGGCAAGATTCAGCTTCTCTGAGCCTGTTTCCTTGCCTGTAAAACGTGGACAATAATAGCTACCTTGCTGGTTTGGTGGGAGGATTAGATATAACCAAAAAAAGTGCTACTAACACTGCCTCTGGCAAATAATGGACACCCAATAAATAACTAAAATTATTTTGTGTGTGAGACGAGGGTTTCACCTTAGAATTTAATCTGATTCTAGTACTTTGCTTCCTTGTGGTTCTGTCATCGCCACTGACTTCAGCGTCTAAAACTGGGCCCATTCCTGTCCCTCTGATGTCACACAATCACAAAGAGCCACCGACAGGTAAAACCAGACTCTCCTTTTAGGGAGCTGTGGCCACCCCTTCCCTAAGGCGCCCACACAGCGTGTCGAAGGTGGGCTCACGGGGAGCACCCTGCTTTCCTCTTACTCAGGCAGCACTGCTCCTCTGAGTCGCCAGGGGCACTGGTGACTTGAATTCTCTATTGGACCCCATGCGGCAACAGAAGACCACGTAAATGAAGCTCCTGGGACCATGCAGGGAGGCTTGTATACGCACACCTCCCACAGGGCACCTGTTTCAAGCACCACAGGCTAACACGGGCACAGAAGGATGCCCTGGTCATGAGCACCCAGACCCCACAGGAAGCCAGGCTGGGACTCTCAGGCCAGGCTCTGAGACCCTCACTTCAGCTGGCAGCCACAGCAACCTGCTCTGGGAAGAGAAGCCACAACTCCACAGAGAAGCGGCTCCTACGCGAGAAAGAGCTCTCCTCGACCTGAAGAGGGGCGTGGCGAGCTGCCCGGCTGGGGTGTGTGGGCCGCGTGCGAGTGAGGCAGCAGATTCAGGCTGGACGTGCATACGCCACAGCATCTGCAAAAATGCCTGAGAGCATCAGCAGGGCCAAGGGACAATGGGCCTGTCCTCGGAGGTGACAGGCGTGGGGAGGGGGGTCTGCAGCCTCAAGGATGCCAAGCACACAGGGGGAGAAAGAAAAGGAAGAGACTGTGCCAGCAGAAAACAACAGGTGCACTTGAGGTAAACTGTGGTCTTGGCAACACGATGCACATAGGTGTTGTCAAAAAGAGCCCGATGGCAAGTTCTGCAGGAGGTCTTTGGAAAGGCCCAGCTAGGCTTTCGGTCCCACCGAGATTGTTCTTCGTTACGTAAGTAGTCATCCCAAATACTGTGAGCAGAGGTCTGTGAGGAGGACTGACCTGCCTCTGGTATTCTAGAGTCGAAGCAAAGTTTGTGACAAAGCCCGCGCCGACGGCATGGCGAGGCCACGACGCTCTGCCCCGCGCCAGCAGGACCCAGGCAGGGCAGGCCTCTCCAGGCCACGTCGTGTGCTGTGGGGGGAGGGGCGATGACCAGAAACGTCCAGGAAGGAGAAGTCCTCTATGCCGGGGCAAGCTTTGCGCACCCTACTGCTGGCTACTAGTGCTGCACCTGCTCGGCTCAGGCAGCCAAGGGATGCAGGCTCCCTTTTGGGAGGAGTCGGCCAGCTGCTTCGCTGGAGAGAGATGGGCCCTGCCCTGCCCTGGGCCTAGGGCTTTTAGATGTACTGCTCCTCATCCCTGTCATTCAGGAGCAGAGACCACTTGTCCCCACCATCGTCCACTGCAGTGCTACGGCGAGATGGCCTGTCGGGAGTCAGGGAGGACAGAGACACCTGGCTGATGCAGCTGACCTGGTCCCACGGTGTGGTCCTGGGGGAGTCTCGCCGCCGGTCATCCATGCCGATGTACACGCTGACCTGGGACGCGGTCAGGGGCCTCATGCGGCCATGGGCCTGAGCCTCGTACCTCTCCGCATCGGGCTTCTTATAGCTGGAACACAAGAATGCAAGAGCATCTGAGCCTTTCTGGACACAAGGCTCTTTTTTTTTTTTCTTGAAGCCTGGTGAGGGCCTCTCATCCATCTATGAATAACATGCAGTATCAAAACCTCATGTGTTTTAAAGAAAAAAGACATTTAACGTCTATGGTTTAAGTAAAGTTGACCTGATTTAGAAACTTCCTAATAAGCAAATGCCTTGCACATAGTAGGCTGCCATTAACTTTTGTTCAATCAATGCATTAATAAATGAGAAAACATAATAGGGATCTCATGTCTATATGATATTCACATAAATAGTCCTCGAGCAGAAGAGTGAGAACAGTCCAGTGCGTGTGACTGTTGAGTGGTAAACCACCTGCTCGTGGTCCTGATACATCACTCCACACACACACCTGGCTGCCACTGTGGGCTGTGCCTCAGGTGAATGAATGGGGAGCGTGCGCTCACGCCCATTCTCACCCCAGGAAGTGCACTGGTGAGCCCCAACCTGTCATGAGCACACAGTGACAGGGCCTCCTGGGAGACTCTAACAGGTGCCCCACCCCGCACGTCTTACCACTTGAGCTGCAGGGAAGAGAGCACCACAGACACGGAGGAGGCCGCCATGGCCGCCGAGCCCATCCAGGGCTGCAGCACGATGCCGATGGGCATGAACACACCTGCCAGGGGAAGGACACACACTCAACCAAGGACGGAGGTAAGAGCAAGGAGCAGGTCTCCAGCGCAGCAGTAGGGGGAGAGGAGAGGGGATGGGGGTGCTGGGACCCACCCTCAGCCACCCCTGCCCATGTTGCACCCACAGGCCCCAGAGGGGAGGCTGTCCTAGAAAGCTGGGCGTGGGGTACTGTCAGGGACCTGGCTCTCTTCCACCTACCCTGCCCTTCCCAGAACCACCGACGGGTGGCAGCCTGTTTGAGGGAGTGCTCTGGGGAGCAGAGGTACAGGGGAGGAGGGAAAGAAGCAGGAGGCAGAGGAGCCAGCTGTCCTGAAGCCAAAGTCCTCATCTACACAGGTTGTCTCGCCTCCAGGGCTTCACGAAACCTTTATAAGAGAAGTGAGTGCCAGGAGACATGGGCCAGGTATGGTCAACCGTCTGTGGCAAACGCCCAGACACCAGAGTGGATGAAGCTCCTGAGCCGGCTCTGGGGGCAGGAGGGACACCTGCCTGACTCCCCAGGCTCAGGAAGCCAGGGCAGACACATTCATCCCTGTTCTGGGAGTAACCGCTATCCACTAGGACACAACAGGGGAAACCAAGGTAGGAAAGCTTAAAAACTACAGGTCTCCTCAGGCAATGGAGGAGATCACCTTGCAGAAGGGCCTGGAACTCTTCCCCATCAGATTCCACAGGATTCGAGGGGCAAAGGGGAGTTATAAAGCAGAAAAAGTTCACTTCTTTTCATGATGTTTGTGAGAGTCAGAAGGAAACCTGGGCAGAATTAATTTTTTTTTTTTTGAAAGAGTCTCACTCTGTCGCCCCAGGTAGAGTGCAGTGGAGTGATCACAGTTCACAGCAACCTCAGACTCTTGGGCTCAAGCGATCTCCCTGCCTCAGCCTCCCGAGTAGCCGGGACTACAGGCGGCACCATCACGCCCAGCTAATTTTTCTATTTTTTTGTAGAGACAGGGTCTCACTATTGCCTAGGCTGGTCTCAAACTCCTGGCCTCAAGCGATCCTCCCGCCTCTGCCTTCCAAAGTGCTAGGATTACAGGCACTTTCCCCTAATGAGGATCACAGAGCACGTTTCTCCCCACCACACCCAGCCTCTGGGCAGGATTAGTCTTTAAAACAAGGCTCTGAAACACCAATCATGGTGCCTAACACGTGGCAGGTGTCCCATAACTCTTAATAATGATTATTTTTCAGACTTTATGTCTTAATAAATGGTTTAGAAAATGGGGCCACATAAATAAACAGTCAAGCCTCTTGACCAGCTTCGTAGAAAGGACCAGTGTGAATGAAGGTTTGGGGTCCTCTCAGCAGTTTCTCATTTACCTTTAGAGACGTGTAAACAAAGAAGGGATTATAAGGACACCAGCTTTCCTAAAAGGCCTCTAGCCAGCCAGCCAGGCGGGCTACTTACTGAGCTTGGCAGGAACCTGGCAGGGAGAACCCTTTCTGGCCCCACCTGGGCCCAAAGGTAACAGAGCAAGTGAGGGCCACCCCTACCTGCCGCAATGGGGACCCCAACCAGGTTATAAATCAGTGCCAGGACCAGATTGACTCGGATTCTGCGGACGGTCCTCTTGGAAAGGTGAATGCTAGCCACCACGTCGAGCAGATCATTCTGAAGGAGAGAAACATGTGGTGAGGAGGGGGTCTGCTCCACACCTCACCAGTCCCCGGGCCTGGACATAGCCTCACTCACCCTGATGAGGACGACGTCGGCCGCCTCGATGGCAACATCTGTGCCTGTGCCAATGGCAACACCCATGTCTGCCTGGGCCAAGGCCGGGGAGTCGTTAACCCCGTCTCCCACCATGGCGACCTTCTTCCCTGCATTCTGGAGCTCCTGGACCTTGGCCACCTTGTGAGAAGGCAGCACCTCTGCAAAGACTTTTTTGATGCCAACCTAAGAAGAAAGGAAAACAACATCTGGTGTTGGCCGAAGACAGTGGGCAGCAGTAGAAATCCCAAGCCACCCTTTTCCCCCTGGCCTCGGCCTCCAGGACCAGTCAGTGAGGTCAGCCGACCACATCTTGCAGGTTTGCGGTCACAGGGCACGTTTCTCCCCAGTTGCCGCCCCAATGTCCCCCACTAGCTTAGGCCTTGTCCTTTCTCAGATGGGCAAACAGCCTCCTTGCTGGCCTCCCTGTCCACATCTCGGCCCCACAACTCTCCTCTCCACGTGCCATCCTGGACGTCTTTCCAAAACAACAATCGTTAATCATGTTAATCAACAATCATGTTAACCTTTTGCTTCGCATCCTCCAGTGGATCCAACTCACCTCCCTGGGGACAACAGCTAAACTCTTGGGGATGTGCCTTCTGAGGCCACTATGCCTGGTGGCCCATAGCTAGGGCCACACTAGGCTCTGCACCATACAGCTCCCTGCAACTTCTCCAAATCACTGTGTCACTCTGTGCCCCTGGATGACGCTCACGCTGCCTGCTACAGGGAAGGCAGGCTCAGTTTTCCTTTCCCAGTCCCTCTCCTGCTTCTCAGGTCTATGCCCCGTCACTGTTCTGCCCCATTTCTGGTCCACCCCACCGGAGGACCACGAGCCCCCTTCACTCCTCACAGTGCTTGCCCTGTGGTTGTCTGTCACATCCCCGGTGCTTTGTGTGGATGAACAAGCTTTAACCAGGAAAAAGGGGGCACACACTCCACACGTCTGTCATTAGCAAGGAAGACCAGGGAACACAGTAATACTGCTGCTTCCCTTAGAGGACGCAATTAATTTTCAAAAGCGTACGGCTCTGCACACCTTTGTGGGAGAGGGGGTTGTGCAGTTTTCAGGAATTCACGCTGGAGCTGCCACTGTGTGAGGAGTCAGGCAGCCGTCCTGTCGTGTTGTCCTCCTGGCCCCAACTCAGCACCAAAGGCTGCTGGAGACCTGCCCAGGACTGAGTTACCTGGGCACACGAGTGACAAGAGCCAAGCTGGCAAAATCTTCTCTTAACATCAAGATGTCTTTTAGCCCTCAAGCCATAAACTCTTTTTCTCCCATCGCAAAGACTGGGACATGGTTACAGAATACTGGAATGGCTTTTTCTAGGGATGTGTGCACCCGGGCCCCAGGGAAAAGATCTCTGTGGCGGTGGCACAGCAGTCTCAGATGCTGCCTAGCTCGGAGCAGAATGGCGTAGGCAGGAGAAACAGCACCTGGGAAGAGCAGAAGCGAAGCTGAGCGCTGGGGGCCCTGGTGCTTACTTTTGTCTCTAAACACTTCTGTGAACTTAACAGCTTGTAATCTTGAAGGGCCGTACCTGAGTAGCAATGGCTCTGGCTGTCTTCCGGTTGTCCCCTGTGATCAGAACCACGTCGACACCCATGCTTTGCAGCGTGTGCACAGCCAGGGCGGCCTCCTGCTTCACAGAGTCTGCAATGGCGATCATCCCGCAGAGCACCCCTGGAGCAAAGCGGCCTGCGTCAGCACGAGTGGGACGGGGCACCCCAAGCCAATGTAACGTCATGATTTTCCACAGTTCTCACTATGTAATGCCTCGCGCAAAAAACCAACACCAGATTACGTAACATGATATGGTTTTTTGTTTTTTAAATTGTACACATTTAAAGATGCACACAAAAGTCTGGAAGCAATATAAAAATGTTCACAGAGGCTTCCTGAGGGGTAGGGTTATAAGTGCTTTCATATCTTCTTTGTAGCTCTCTAAATTTCCCAAATTTTCTGCAAGGAATATGTATTATTTTACAAAGTACCTGGTTCATAGTAAGAACTCAATACATGTTAGCTATTAAAATTTGAGAAATATAATTAATGCTAAAGTGATGAACATCCAAACTGGAAAAAAAAAATCAATCCTTTCTTTTTGTCTTTTCCTAAAGAAAACAATTCTGCAGAATTATTCTTTTTGTGCATCTTCAGACACAGAAGCAGGTTTCTAGGGCTAAGGTGTGAACGGAAACAGAGTGAGGGATGTATGAGAGGGCCTGACTCCTTTAGTCATGCCAATTCTGGTTTGATAAACCGAGGAGACTGTGGGTTTACGAACACTTAGAAAAAGGGAAAAAGAGAGAATGGGAGGGAAGACGTATTTAGTTGGAGCACTCGACATACAGCACGTAAATTATTTCTCATTTGCATACAGTTTTACTTCTATTAGCAAAACCAACATTAACAAAGTAAAGATTCTATTCTCTTTAAGATGCAGACAGACAGAATCTGAGTACTCAGACACATGCAGTCTTGAGAGGCTCTGCGCACACCCGATCTGTGTGCAGCAGATGGGGAAGAGCTGCAGGGATCACATTATCTAAAGACGTCCTGTAGTTAAAGCTATGGGAAGTGAATTCCGGCTTTGTCTGTAGGGATGAATGAGAAGGATGACTTTGAGCAACCCACTAGGACAGGAGCAACGATGACGGCAAAGGCAGTTTAGGATTCCAATGGCAAGAAGACCAGTGCCAGAACGGAGCTGGCTCTGGGGTCTGATGGAGACAGTCAGATGGAAAGAAAGGGCTCAGGATGGGAATGAAGAGAAAAGACGGCAAGACAATCTTCTGGAAAACAAACCTGAAACTAACCAAGAGGAAGAGTCATTTAAAAAAAAAAAAAAGGAGGGCTCTTTTTGCCTGACATCCACAGAAAACTACATTTTAAGAGACTGGAAGGAGGTTCTGAGCAAGAGGTACCGTCGATGGCCACCAGGATGGCTGTCTGCCCTTTCATCTCATGGTCTGTCATTGCGTCACTGACGTCGCTGGAAATGGTTAAGCCATTGCGCCTCAGCCATTCGCGGTTTCCAATCAGCACAGAGAAGGTCTGGGGGGCTGCATCTATTCAAAAGAGACTGTGGTTACTCCTAAATAGTCCAATTTCACTATGAACTAAAAATCATGCAATCCTTTTCACAGCAAAATATCTGTTTAACTGTTCTGAAAAACTACAATCTAGTTAAGCACCTCTTGTAAGACCATCCTTTAAGACCGGGGGAAAAAGTACAATTCATGTGCAGAACAGGTGGGCATGAATTAAAATGGGGTGTTAGTAGTACATGCTATATGTGTGAAAATGTTATAAGCATATTAGGACATTGTCATACGATGTCCTTATCCACCTTTAGAGGTATCCACTGACTCTTCCTCTACAGGGATTACAAGCACTTAGTTATCAGCCCCACACCCAAAGCAAGTGTTCACTAGATTCATTACTGCTTGGTATCAATGACCCCAAGTAATCAACAAATAATCAGAAAAGTCTATTTCTACGAAATGTTTTACCCTGTACCTCCTGAAAGGCAGGTGTGTCTCTCACCTGTCACCTTCTAACAGTGTGCTGCTGACTGAGGCGTCACTGCACGACTAGCCCCTGAAAGCTGCAGTGGAAAGGTCACCCTGGGGCTTTAAATTGCTAGAAGGTGGTGGACGGCGCCTAACACCACAATCTAAATCAAGATTTCACAACCCACATACTTAGAAAAAACACTAGACAATGGTTTTGAGGTGTGCCCCCCACCCCATGCTGATGGCTGGCAAAGTGCCCTTGGAATAAGAAAGGCCATTCTTTGAAGGAGGCGTTGCTCCAAGCAGCGTCCCTTTCTGGCCTGGACAGGACAATTCCATCTGTTTTCCCTGAATCCTTCTGCCAGCTCTGTAAATACTACACATCACATCATGGTTCAACCACACTGGAGGCAAACAAGAAGAACAAAAGTAGAAGTCCCATCTGTCTACTCTATGGTGTATGAGAAGCACATTCAATTTGCAATAAGAAAGAGAATCAAAATAATGGGTCGGCTAAGCAGTACTACATGAATCTAAGTCAAGTCTACTTCTGCATGCCATAAGCATCAAAGGATACAAGGGAGACACTGTAGGCCTCCCTGGGGGAGGCAGGTGCAGGTGCCCCAGCCATGAGCCGCCTTCATCCCCAGTAGGGAGATCATGGCAGGCGGGCCCAGCTGGGTGTTCTCTGTGGTTCGGCACACTCCACTTTAACCCAGCCGGGCCCAGATCTAGCGCAGAGACGAAGGCCAAGGATACCTTTTTCTGCAGGAAGGCTGCCAACCCGTTCATCCGCCGGGCGCTCGCTGCGGGCCAGGATGCCTTCCACGTTGCTGACTTTGCACCCGATTCCACAGCCTGGCACCGCCTGGAAGTCCGTGCAGTACCCCAAGGTCTCTGTTCCGAGCTCCTGCAAAGGCAGGGGGAGCAGGGGAGCGGGAGCTGGGACCAGAAGACTGAGAGGGGTGAAGTGGGAGAGAGGACAGGGACACAGGGTGAAGGCAGTGGGAGCAGTGTGAGGCAGGAGGGGGAAGTGGGACTGGTGGGAAGGTTAAGAGAGCGACTGGGAACTCAGTAATTAATTTTCTCTCATCTGACACCGATATTATAGCTAGTGAACTGAGTACGACTGATCAGTCTAAAATCTCTGCCTGGGTGATGCCTCACCGTAGTGAACAGGCTGCAGACTAGAAAGGAGAGAAGCAATTCACACCAAACACCTCAAATTAAAGAGAGGTGCAGGCGCCAAAGAGAGGATGACGTCATTTTTATGTTGCAAACAACTTCAGGAAAATGATGGAACAAGCAAGTGGTGGCAAAGCTACCCTGAGGCTCAAGAGATAAGTGCCCACACAGCAGATCCCGGAGGGGCCACGAGGCGGCAGGCAGGGAAGTGAGCAAAGCCCCCCGTGAAGGGGGGGGTGCGAGCCCTCGGTCTGACCCTCCATGAGGGACAAAACCAGAAATGAGGTTTCTGGAAGATCCCTGTCCAGGAAGCGGTGTCAACGTTTTTTCAAGGCATCCATCTCATCTTTCTACATTTACTATTAATAATACCAGTATCGCTCAAATTGTTTAAAAATTGTCAGGGCACTATCCCAGCATGTTCTGCTGCCTCTATATTCAGATTAAAGACAGAGAAAACAGAAACAGGACCTTTCGCATGGAGAGACCAGAGGAGTGCACGCTTCTCCACGCCTGTGCCAAGAACCCACTGGGTATTCTGGCTTAGCCCTGCTGGTTCCTCTCCATTTCAGATGTCCCCGGTGCAGAGCACTTCTCCCTCCCTCACCCCAATACCTTCACGTCACTTGTTTGTGTTGGTCAGCACCTGTCAGCACTGAGCGCTGACAAAGGACCGAGTTTTTAGACTGTCTTCCCCTCAGGCTGTAAGCTCCCAGAGGGCAGAGTTCACTTCTCACACGTTTTTTTGTTGTCCCAACCACAGTGCCAAGCAGATGCTCAGCAAATGACTGTGGCACTGAACTTCCTTTGTGATAACCTGGAACTGTGACAAGGGCCACCTAGGAGTCTGCTCCAGAGAAGTCTGCTAAGTGGTTTTCTAGACCACACAGCGGGAGGCCCCCTGGAGGCAGCTAGGAGAGAAGGCCCCTGGTGAGAGGCATGGGTGGGGGGCCGAGCCACACCCAGGTCGACATACCTCCTTACAGTATTTGGTGACTGCCACGCCCAAGGGGTGTTCGCTGCTGGCCTCTGCAGTTCCCACCACAGCCAGAACCTTCCTGAGGGGCAGTGTGGCCATGTCCACAAGCAGGAGGAACCGCATGACTCTGGGGATCCCATGGGTAATGGTGCCAGTTTTGTCAAACATCACAGTCTTTATCTGCCAAAAACAACCGTGTCTCCGTGACCGCAATACAGAGGTAAGGGGCTTTCACAGTCCACACGACGTTGAGGCAGAACTTAAACCAACCTGCCTCAGGAAGATAACAATACTCCTTCATATCTTCTTAACATAACCCCCTGCAGTCAATCTATAGCAGGAGTTCAACAACTGCTGTTCTAAAGAAGCTGTTTCCCTCTGCCCAGTCAAAAACACCCACACTGTGGCTTAACCCTGACCAGGTAAAGCCAGAAACCCTCACTTGGCTGTACAGGCGACAGCGTGGCACTGTCTCCTGGACAGTGACACCATTGCAGACTTCCTCCTGTCAGGTCAGGAGTCAGGACCCTGGGTGTCCTCCTGCCTCCCTGTTGACTGCTATCACTGAGCCCAACCACTGTTTTCTCTTGCCTGCCTAAGTGCAAAAGCTACTGGAAAGAAAGTCTTCACACTCCAAGTTCAAGAAAGGAAAGGACGATTCTGCGGCCATAATGACAAGTAACCCCCAGGCCAGTTTTAAATCCATCACACTTGGTCAATGGCAGTTTGCACCAGTCCCCAAGTGTCTGACAGCAGCAGCCGCCACACTCAGTCTCTGCACTTCCAGGGCCAGGGCCAGCCGAGCCCTCGCTTCTGGAAGTCCACAAGTCCCGGAACTGCACGCTTCCTTGAGCCCTATTTAAGGCCAGCACGCTGCTCTGTTCACACCATCTCCCAAGGCTCTCCCTCATTAGCAAACAATGGATTCAGCTTTTTGTTTCTGATGCTGAGTGGTGGCCTCTTCCTTCAACACCACTCACTGACCATCCTCCAGTGATTCTTGTCTTCTTCACTCTGCAGCCAGAATGATCTTCCCGACATGGAGTCCGGTCACATCACCCAGGTGCACATCACAGCCTTCCATGGCTCTTACGGAAGTTCAGAACCCTTCACTAAACCTTCAAGCCTTTGTGTTCCGGCCCTCCCTCAATGTCTTCATCTCTCTCTCTCTCTCTCAGTGATTTTCTTCCAGTTCCTCATTTATTTACTCAGCTAGTAACTTCCAAATGCTTTGGATGAGCAGGTGCTAGGCTAGATGCCAGGGATATAATGACAAGGAAAAGTTCAGTCCCTGATCTGTGGAGCCCACGCCCTGACAGCGCAGCATCCTCAGGCCCTCTCCACCTGCTGTCCCCACTGCCAAAATATTCTTCCCATCTGCGTTGAGTGGCTCTCACTCAACTGTTATGTCTCGGACTAACCTTTGAATTCCCTTCCCCGATCACCTGCACCAACCCTCACCCCGAGTCCAACACATCGAGTCTAGGTTAGGCCCCTGTTAAAGTGTCCCCATGACATCACACTGTCTCGCAATACTCAGCACTTGTTGTTTAGTAATTCGATATCTGACTTTCGACTAAAATTTAAGCTCCCTGGTAGGTGGGAACCACAACCATCACCAGAACCTATCCTGGGCCCACACATAGTAAGTGCTCAACACACACTGAATAAATAAATGGAAGTGTAGAAGGCAAGGTTGGTTATGTTGGGCAAAAGGAAGATTCTCCATCAACGCTGTCACTCACTCTTCACTCCCAAGGTCACAGAGCCTGCCACTAATCCCACCGATACTTTTCTCCTGGAGCCTGGCTCTGCATTGGCTGCAGGCCTTTGGGCAAGTTACCTAACCTCCTCCGGCTGCTATTTCCTCATCTGCAAAATGGGAATAACGAGCACCTACTGCAAAGAGTTGTTAGTGCAATTAAATCAATTAAGATTTACAAAGCATTTTACTATGTGCCTGTTAGCTGCTGCAGTTGCTGCTGTTATTCCCAGTTAGACTTGGCTTCCTATTCTACTTAATCAACACTATTACCCTCAGGTGGCTCTAAGGTTTTTCTTTCAATCTGAAATAGTAAACAGATATTATTTTCATTAAGACTCTCTTAAGAGAAGCATCCTCCGGACAGGAGGGCGGGAAAGCTGCGGTGCAGGGCTGACCTTGTGCGCCATTTCCAGGGGCTTGCCTCCCTTGATGAGGATGCCATTCTGGGCGGCCACGCCGGTGCCCACCATGACCGCCGTGGGCGTGGCCAGCCCCAGGGAGCAGGGACAGGCGATGCACAGCACCGTGATGGACGTCTGGAAGGCAAACCGGATGACCACCTCCGTCTGGGAGATATTCTTGTAGGGGTTCTGAGAAGAGGAGAGAGGCAGAGGCGGGTGGAGAATTCAGTGAGGAACCTCCCAGAATTCTCAACACATAGGAATATTTCAGCAGAATGGCGGGGCCTGAGACAGTGGGGTGAGCTTGGGTTTAGGAAACACGGTAACATTCCACCTGCTTCAGTAACGGAGTTCACTTTACTATCACATATCCCGGTTTCCAACTTGATCCCACGGCCTTTCCTCAAAGAGGCATTACAGGAGCAAAGTCTCACATAAAACTCCTCGACAGGGGAAAGAGCACAGACTCTGGCATCAGACCAGGTAAACCCATATCCCGGCTCGAACACTAGCTTCACCTCTGTGCCTCAGTTTCCCCATATACAAATGGGAGATAATATCCAGCTCACAGGTTGTTGTAAGGATTAAATGAGGCAATACACATATAAACACATATAAACATTTAAACATACACAGTACAACGCATGGCATAGGAACTGTAACTATTATGTTATCATTTTTATCATAATTACAGAAGTTTTAAAAATGATGGGCCTCCAAGGAATTTTTCCTAAGGTGATAATCATACAAAGGAAAAAAGATACAAAGATATTTATCATAGTGTTTTGTTTTGTTTTTGTAATGGCAAAATAAAAACCACCAATAGGAGATCAGTTAATTAAACTGTGTATGGTGCGCAGAACGGAATATTATGCAATTGTTGGAACGATGACAAGTATCTATACTTACTAATATGGAGAGATACCAGTAATATTTAGAAATTAAAAAGCAAGTACAAAAAGGCATGTGCCGTGATTTTATTCATGCAAAATTTTCCATCTACATCTGCATATGGCCTTTCAGCAGGACTGGAAAGATGTCCACCAAAGTGTGAACACAATTACTGCTGGGAATGTGATTCTGAGTCATCTTTATTGTCTTCTCTATATTTTTCACTATTATTTTCTCTGTAAACCCAAAACAAGCAAACAAAATATGAGTCTACTTTTCCAGATAGCTGGTGGCACATATTGGTTTATTAGTTGAATTCTGAGAGCTTGAATTGTCTTCGTTTGTTTTTTAAAATGGCTGGTGGCTATGGCATATAATCAAGACATTAATTTTAATTTTGTAATTTTTTTATAATTTTAATTACAGTAAAAAGCATGTTTTCTAAATCAGGGATACAGACCACAATCTCTTTAGTTTCCCCCTATGCTCTATTCTTTGATTTTGAAAGGCAGGATTCCAAAACAAAGTATTTTATTAAAGGGTTATTTAATTTCACAGAAACAGTTGTATTTAGGTAGAGGGCCCCCTGTTTAAGATAAGATTTGTAGAAATAAAGATGATGTCATTTAAAAAATAAAAACAGCAATTCTTGTCAAAATAACACCTGATATTATAATCGGACTGGGTAGACTTCTAGAAGTTAATAGGAACCCTTCCCTACAAATGAGTTTTGTACAGCAGAGAGATTACAGTATCTTAAAGGAACATGCAGTACCTCATTTGCCAGCATCCTCCCTGATTTTGCAGATAAAAACAAAAGAAGCCAAAGTAAGACGGAGAGGCATGCAACAGCAGAAAGCCACATATTCTACCTTGTTTAAGATCGAGGCTTCCCATAGCCACATGCCAAACGTGCTGCTCTCCCCAGAAAGCAGAAGTGTTAGGCAGTCAGGGGCCATGAGTGGCCACTAGCAAATTCTAGGAATACATTCATAGGTTACTCTGAAAAGCAATGAGGTTCCCTTAGATGGCACAAAGTGCTTAACTTGGGCATTTTTCAATTTAAGACAGGAAATGTGAGGGAGGAAATGACATTTTAGTAAATGACATGCACATTGACATTTGATATATCTTTAAATATGGGCAGAATTTTTTAAAAAAGAAGAAAATTATCTATTCCCTATTTGTAGTTTCTTATTCGATGGGTCTAAAGTAAAATAAGCATTAGACTGGGCTAGGTATGAGATAAGGTAAAATATTGTTTCTCTCATCGGGCAGTTATTAAATACCACTCTAAGCTCTAATATAGTTTTTTACATATATCAAGATTTCAACCTCGACACAACTGAAATTTGAAGTCAGATAATCCTTTGTTGTAGGGGCCTGTCCTGTGTCTGGTAGGATCTTTAGCAGCATCCTGGCCTCTACCCACTAGATGCAAGTGTAACAGCACCCCCCTCCGCGAGTCATAGAAACCAAAATTGTCACAGCTCCCAGTGGAGCATCATTGACATATACAGTTCCTATTTCTCAAGCAGGTAAGTTTTGAGGGAGGGACTGTATTTCTCACTGTTTTTTTTTGAAGTTTGATAAAAACTGTATTTCCTATGATAGTGTTCTTCATCCACTTTTTAAAACTCAAAAATGTATATTCCATTGTCTTATTTAAAATGTTTAACAAATATTTAATTATTAAAAAGCTATTAGCATTAATTGGAAAGTTGGGAGGTCAAAAATGGTACTTGTGGAGACAGACAGCAAAACATATATTTTCTTAAAATCTGTGAAATTATCGTGCCATGAAAATTTGAAGTGAACTATTTTCTATGATGTATGCCTCATAACCTCAAAAATGGCCAATAATGCACCTTGTAAATGCGGGCATTACAACTGAGAGCCAGTCGGTGTCCGCGAAAATTATCTAAGCAGAAAGCAAAGGGCAACTTTACTAAGAACCTGCAGAAGGGGAGTGACTCTCCTAGCCTGACTTAGATTTTGCTGTCAATAAGTGAAGCAAGCAAATAAAACATAATGAATGATTAGAGTTCAGTGAATCTAAGACACGAAAGAATAGGATTAATGGCAGTAGATTATTTAAAATACAACAACCATATAGCCCAAGGCATTCAACTTACAGGAAAGTATTTCTGAACAACACCAAAATCGATAAAACCGATTACAATCCATACCACCAACGTCAAAGTTGAAATGATGATGATAAATGGGACAAAATATCCACTAAACCGGTCAGCCAGTTGTTGAATGGGTGCCTACGAAAATAAAACACCAAGACCGGGAGAAATTACAACCTACAAAGAAATGAAATACCACAAGCATGGATAAAGACTGGGATTCTTACCTCCCTCGTTTACTAATCAATCTTTACTCAATAAAACTGCCCGATTCTATGGAACCCCTGAAATAATTTCTAAAATGAGGAAACTGAAATTACACTGTTTTTAACATTTCTTCATTACCTTTGACATCTGAGCCTCTTCCACCAATTTCACAATCTGAGCCAAAGTGGTGTCGTTGCCCACGTGGGTAGCTTTAATGAGCACAGAGCCATGTGCGTTTATAGACCCAGCGATCACGGTGCTGCCGGGTTTCTTAGTGACTGGCATGGCTTCACCTGGAGGTAGAGAGGAGATAATCAACACTCACTCAGTCTTGCCCAGCATTCCCGTGACCTGGCAACTGCTGTCATGTCCACCAAAGGGAAACAAGCCACCTAACCTGTGATGAGGGACTCGTCGGCCATGGTATTGCCTTCCAGGACTTTCCCATCCACTGGGAACTTTCCCCCAGGGACAACTTTGATGATGTCACCCCGCTGCACCAGCTCCATGGGGACTTGCTCCTCTCTGCAACAAATGCCACTCAAGTCACACATCCAGCCACTCACAGCAGCTCACCCTCTTGCACTGTCACCCAGGTCAGGTTCTAGACCAAGTGTTGGACTAGTTACATCATACTTGCTTTAAAATGGACACCAGTATTCACTTTATCTGTTCATTAATAGATTGAATCAATATTTATTGTGCAGCTACTAAATGCCAGGCACTGTTTTAAGCACTGGGAATACCGCTGTGAACAGCATAACAAAGTCCTGGCCCTCATGAAGACAAATTCTGCAGTGGAAACACACAAGCAAGACAGTATCAGGTATAAAATAAGTGCTAGGCTGGGACTAAACCAGGATAATGTCACTAGACGGCTTCTCTTGGAAGATGATATTTAAGCTGAGACCTAAATGATAAGAAGGTTCAGCATGTGGGGAAAGAAAGTTCAAGGGAGAGAAAATAAAAAGGCCTAAGGCAGGCAGGAAGGGTGTGTTTGAGAAGCAGGAAGGAGGCATGGCTGGCAGGAAGTAAGTGAAGTACAAGGTGAGGTCAGAAAAGCATGCAGAGTCCAGATCTCGACAGAGTCCAGATCATGACAGTCTCCTAGAGCGGAGAATAGGCTTTGGATGCAGGTTTTTAGGAGGAAAAGGACACAATCCCATTCACATTTTCAAGTGATAACTCTGGCCACTGCACGAGAATGAGCTGTAGGGGCAATGACAAAAGCCAGGAGAAGACCTAGGCTGTTGCAACAGTCCAAGCAAAGGACAGCAGTGACTTGGACTGGAGGTGAATACGCAGGCTATTTCCAGGGCATGCATCCGCAGCATGTGAAAAATGCAATAAATATGAGGGTCAAGAGAAGAATCAAAGAACGACCCCAAATTTTCATTTTGAGCAACTGAGTGGATAGAGAAATCATTTAATGAGATGGAGACAACCACAGAGAGGCAGCTGAGAGAGGGTGAGGGAAGAGAAGGGGAAAGGACAGTGTAAAGAGCTTCATTTGGACACGCTGGGTTTAAGACGCCTGTTTGACTTCCATGTAGAAATGTCAACTCGGGGGCTGAAAATATGAGTCTGCAGTGGAGAGAAGAGGTCAGAGCTAGCGGTACAAATCTGGGAATTGTCACAGACAGATGGCGTTTAAAGCCATGGAATGGTATGAGCTTCCCGAGAGTGTAAAGGGAAAAGAGAAGGGGTCCTAGCACTAAACCCTGGGATACTCCACTATCTGGAGGCTGAGCAGAAGCCGAGGGACCAGCCAGTGACACAGGAGGTAAATGAGAGTGGGAGAAGGGAGCACCCATCCACTTCCACCAAAGGCTGCACAAGTGGCTCCATGGGGCAAGTGCATATAAAAATTCATCACAATCTACACTTAGGGTCTGTGGTGCAGTACATGTCGGCTATATATTATAAAAAATTTTTTTTCAAAGAAACAGAAAAGGGGTGAAATGCTAACGAGGCTGAAATGAGGATTTTAAAAAAAGCTAAGATTGGATTTGGGCACATGGAGATCATTTGGTGGCTTTGGCCCAAACAATTTCAGAAATTGCTCAAGGCAGTTTCTGTCAACTGAAATGGGCAGAGAGAATGTGAGGCGAGGAAACAGACAGCAGTTAAAGTCAAGTTTTTCATGAAGGTTTGTTGTGAAAGGAAACAGAGAAACAGAGCAGAAGGGGAGGGGTGGGTCAAGGTGGGGGTTGTCTGCAAAGAGAGAGAGATGAAGTTGGAGAGAGAGGAGGGAGGGAGGCATCGGGGCACTGAGGGCCGCTCGGTGGCACCTCCTGGAAGCACTACATGGCCCAGTTAGAAGTAACTGTATTTTTAACACAGGCTCATGAGCAAATGGTGAAAAAATCAGAAAAGCAGGCCTGGGGTCTATTCTATACCTTCCTTTCACTCTACGAAGACTACATTTACATTATCATGGCGACAAAAGGCCACCTTATTTATTTGGGAAAAAAAATAGACATTTACTGAGTACTAGGTACCATGCTTAGACTTTCACATAAGTTTTATTTCATTGAATCTTCCCAAGAACATACAAGGTAAGTTATATTACCCCTATTTAAGCAAAAATCTGAAGACTTCTTAGAAAGGCACAAAATTGAACATACTTCTTGCTAGGCATAAGTACACAAAACTTAGTAACCAGCATATACAGACAGGTATGTTAAATATTTGCATCAACATGTTCCTTTCTAAAAATTGTTCAGGAATGTTCTCTGCACAGTGAGGATTAGAGGCCTGCTGGTCTCCCAAGGCCAAGTTCTACACCATGCTACCACCTCCCCTCTAACGGTGTAAACACACCCTGCTTCCAGCCAGGTCCTCAGTTCTAAGGGGTGTCGAGTGCTGAGGAATGCAGGCTGTTCGATTAAGACTAAGCCCCTAAGATTTACCATGCGTCGCTGTGTGCACCAGATATCAGTACAATGGTGAGCAAATCAGACCCAGCTCTGACCTCCTGGGACTCAGAATCAGCACTAAAGATGCTGGAGAAAGTCCCCGGGCCGCAATGTGATCTGGGGTCCAGAGAAGGTGTCTCGGAGTTAAACAGGCCTGGTTCAAAGACACAGTTTCCTCCTTTCTACAATAGCGATTTTGTTCCCAGGATTAAACGAGACACGTGAAAAGTGCTTAGCACAGTGCCTGACACACGGTGAGTGTCCAGTGAATGCTGGTGATTCTTATTAATGACATTTTCACTATTGATTGGCCTCTGTGACGCAGGTAGCAGGCTATGCTGGGGTTACAAAGAGGACAAAGTGGAGCCTTCCTCTCAGGGGGTGTACAGCCTTGTAAGCTAAAAGCAGAGACACAGATGGGCAGTTAAGACAGTAAATTCGATAACAGCAGTAACATAATAAATGGAATACTGAAAAGCCGGCTCTCAAAGACTGAGCCTTCAGTGCGGGGAACAGGTGTATGTGAATTGGTTTGGTGGCTGGGGTGGGTCAGTAAGCCAGAGGGAGGGACCTCGACCACTCATGAATATTCTCAGCTTATATTTAAAGTCTTCCAGCGATGGAGAAGTCCAGCTCGGACACCCCCGCTGAGGCCCCATCCGCACGACCTAGAAGAGTCCTCATCCTAGGTCACCACGTGTGGAGCAGGAGCAGCCACTTTACTTTAGGAAAAAAAGATCCTGAGGACTAAAGGGCAGACCCTTCTCCCCAGCAGAACTTACTCAGTTTAAAATGTCTGCTTCTGCAGGGAGACTACAGAAAACTGGCACAACAGTCCAACTGCTGTCTAAGAAATCTTTAGTAATGCTAATCTGTTTAATCTAACTTTGAATTTCTCCTTTGATCTAAATTAACCACATCTTTCTAACTCTAAACAGTTTAAAGTGAACATCCCTTTATGGGCGTTAGCGTGGCTCCTTCTGGCGAATTCCCAGCAGCGTTTCTTCTTCAGAGCTGATATCCCCCCCAAATGCTGAGTGGTGGGTTTTCCTCAGTATTTCCTCAGGTCTAAGGCTCCTGCCAGCAGTCCGCTTACCTCCCCTTCTCTACTCGCCTTCCTCCGCAAACATAAGACAAAAAACAACGGTCAATGGTCTAGATAAAACTTGTAATTTCGTTTCCCCTCCAATTATAAGAAACAGAAAATTTCAACAGGGGGACCTGGGGGCCAGGTTGTGCTAGCCTTTTAATATCAAGCACGTGCGTGTGTGCAGCCAGTTTCTTTAACATCTGACAGCGGTCTAACTCATCCAGCTCGCGAGTGTCCATGCCTGCCGCATGTATGTCACAGAGTGCTCCGTCTGAGCCAGGCCTGGGGAGTCAGAAAAAGCTTCCAGAGGATGTGACATCCAAAATGAGACCTGAGGACAATGAGCCGGGCAAAGGGGGTTGGAAGAAAGGAGTTCCGGCCTTCAGGGGTGGGAGCCCTTCCTGGGAACTGCAGGTAAGGAGGACGGCAAGACAGGGGGAGCCCCACTGCCATGTTACAGAACACGGACTTCATCCGAAGGACAACAGGAAGTGGTTGAAGGATTTTCCACTACAGAGTAATGAGATCAGATTTGTGACTTCCAAAAGATCACTGATTTGAACGTGGAAATACTTTGAGGGAGACAGGCTGCAAGCAGGCGGCAATGAGAAGATCGCTCTGGTGCTTTAGGGGCAGGTCGCAGGGGCCTGGACGAGGGTGGAGGCCGTGGGGGCAGCAGACGGCAGCTCTGGAGATCAAGGAGCTAGAGCCATGAGAAGGGAGCCCAGAGGTGTGGGGGAAGGGAGGGGAGGAGCTGCAGAGGATGTGCAGGCTCTGCCCAGGGAGCTGGTGTAGGGGTGGCACCCCCTGAGATGGACAGGCACCAGGGAAGTGGGAGAATCTGGAGGGAAAGGGGAGGGCGGAGCCCTGAGTCTTTGGGAGCCATCCAAGAGAAGGGTTCCAATGGGATCTGGAAGCAGGTTTGAGAATGAGCTCCCCGAGGCTGTTAACCAAACACATGGGGGAGACAAGATGTCCCAGCAAGTCTGTAACATACAAAGGGGCCACCACCCAAACCCTAAGAGTATCCATAATTAAGGCATAAGGAGACTAAATAGCAGCAGCAAGGGAAGAAATTATAATGTGCCAGATTGACTGTACCTATAAATGCTCTCATCATCCAAGACTGAGGATAAAGAGAAAGGACAAGTGTCCTGGCAAAGGAGCCAGTTATCAGGAAACTACAGGGGCCTTCAGAAGGCATCATGGATTGTCCACATGCACAGAGGCCCGGATGCTGGAGGCAGAGGTGACTAGGGGCGGCGTGGTACCCAACGTGCCTCATAGTACAGAATGGTCAAGCTCCTCAGGAGAGGCCTGGACTGCTGCATCGGGCAGCAGAGGGAGTGGCCTCGGCTTGGGAGAGCAGAATGTGACCATGGGCCTGAGCACCCTGTCAGGAGGGAGATAGGAATGACCACCCCAGAACTACACAACAAGTGTTACTGGACACGCTCTGAGCACACAGCCCATCTGAGGAAAGGCCAGAATGAACTGTGGTCTTCTGGCTCCAAGCTTAAAAATGTTCCCACCATGTTGTGATGGCAGTAGTCTGGCCCATTGTGTCCACAGCCCAAAAATGAACCACCATCCTTGGAAAGGAACTGCATTTCAGCTGGCTTGTACCTTCAGGCAGATGCCTATCCCCTTATGTTCAGGTCACTGGAGCAGGTCCAAGCAACTGCAATAGGTGCCATCAGAGCACTTCCAACTGGAAAGCAGATCCAGCAGGGCGAGCTGGAGGAAAGGTGAGTCCAAACTCAGCTGCCCGCGGCTTTGCTCTCCTTCTGCTACTGCAGAGCCACCAGCCATGGGAGCCCAGAGTGCCATGCGCTCCACCATGCAGGGTCCCACCCTGGGGATGGTGTGGCCTGGTGACTAATGGGGGCTCTGGGCAAGTTACTTCACCTCACTGAACTTAGGCTCTTCCTGACGAAAGCAGGATAATGACAGTACTGACCTCGCCGGATGGCTGTTCGATTAAACTAGACAATCTGTGTAAAGTGCTGAGGAGTGTACCTGGTACATCGCAAGGACTCAAATCTCAGCTATCACCACTGTAATTGTGATTATTACTTAAAAGCCAGCATTGGGAACAAAACCAGTGCTGTGCAGTCAGCCTGTGCCTCATGAACTTCCCGTGCGTCTGTGTGGCCCTCATTGGCTCCTTTACTCAACACAGGCTCACCAAGCCCACAGGGAGGCAGGGGGCTGCCTCGGCCCTCCCAGCCTCGGAGGACACGATTACGCAGACTGGTGTCGGTAACAGATTTATGAGTGGGCACGAGCATGGGGGGCGGGGGAGCCAGAGGCTGTCGCCTCTGACAACCAGAAAGTTTAGAGTCCACATCACACTGGATGGTTAAGAATCAGCAAAGACAGAGCAGCTGAAGACCACAGAGAAAACCAACGGAGAGAGGCTCCTGAGCAGAGGTCCCAGCAGCCGTCCCGCCTTCCACTGGGCGAGGAGGGGGAGGTGTGGGGAGGAGGCCAGCTGTGCAGGCGGAATGACAGGGAACAAGGGACTAGTGGGTTTCCGTCTCAGTGCTTCTATTGTCAGAGTCAGAAGTGAGACCACAGGCTAAAGGGGAAAGCGGTGGGGCCAGAGAGAGATTTAGGAATGTGAAGGAGGCCTGAAATAACCATTGCTCAGAATATAAAAAAGAGGCTAACCAAGGAAATACAGAAGCTTGAGTTTCTAAAAATTTCCATGTTATTAAATATGCTTTAAGAGTCAGAGGTGTGTAAGGATTAAAAACATGGATTCTGGATCCACCAGCCTGGAATATCCCAATTCCACTACTTCATACCTCTGTGACCTTGGACCAACTGATTAGCCTATTGAAACCTCAATCTCCTCATCTGCAAAATAAGGGTATTAACAGTCCCATCCATGAAAGTTTTTATTCCCCCTTTGGTTAGATGAAATACAGAGAGGTTAGACTAGTGTCTGGCAAACAGTAAACGCAATATGAGTTTCCAGCAATAAAGATAATGATTATTATTTCTAATATCAGGCAACCTTATGAGGAAGATAAATACCCCTTCTGCCGTTTTTATTTTTTGGCAACTTGAAGCCCTTATCTCTCTGTCTGCCTCAATCCAGATCTTGCAAGGCAGGCCCAGTTCATATCCCATGTTCTCTGTGAGGTTTTTCTTGACCACCATTAGCCTTCCTCTTCCAAACTCCTGGCATACTAGTCATCTACACCTCTTATTTGCCATTTACATACATACACCACCTCCGACTCTTGCTTGCTTTCTCATATTTAAATGCCTTGTTTTATAACTGGATTGAGAGGAGGGGTCCTACTAGACGTGCCTCTCTGCTCGCCCTCACAAGGTCTAGAGGAATGTTGCTACGTGATAGGTGTTTGATGTGTGCCACAAAGGTTGATGTAAACTGAGCAAAGACTTCTGATGAAGACAACCCACCTGATGATTAAGTTGTCCTCGCCAAGGGTCACAACGGTGGCTTCTGTGGCTTGAAGAGACATGAGTTTGGCAAGGGCTTCTGAGGTTTTGCTCTAGGAAATAACCAGAGTGTAAAGTGAGAGCTACCATAAGCTGACCTGCCCAGACCCAGAGCCCGGTGTTAGAGGTGTGAGAGAAACAGCTGTAGAAAAGGCAGCTCCCTGCCACAGCCACGCTGCACAACAGAAGGCTCTGCAGGGCGGGCGTTACCCACTGCAGCCGTGTGTGTCATTGCCACACACTGTCAGTGCCTGTGAAACTGAATTCTAGGAATTACATTTCAGATTGGAGAGAAATACCAGTCTGCCCACTGACCACTTTCTTTTAGGTTCAATCTAATTTCTTTTACGGCCTGAGTGGCACTCTCTTATAGGAGACATTTCAATGCTGGGGTCAATGGAGAGTGTTAAAAATGGTATGACCCTGAAGTGGAGATATGGATTTCTAGACCAACAACTATGTACTCAGCTATGCACGAAGAGACAACATGGGCTCTGACCTGAAGGCCAGGGTTCTTTCCTTTACACAATACACCTGAACAAAGGTTTTAATATAATCATTAACCAGATTAGTTGGGATTTCAGAAGTAGCGTCCAATTTGGAGATTAGTGACTAGAGCACTTAATTATATGGAGGTTTCCTATTTCTTTAAGTCTGTCTCTATATTGTATATAATTAGTAATTCTAAACACGGTGTTCAGAGGAACTGGGATTCGTGTTACTAAAGGAGCAGCTCCTTCCTGACCCTGAAGCTGCTGGTACCTTTGCCACGTGCTCCAGCCACCGCCCCAGGGAGATGAACACGAAGAGCATAGGGGGAGTGTCGAAGAATGTCACAGGGCTCCTCTCAGCCTTCTCGGCCACTGCGACCACCAGGATGACCAGAGAGTAGGCGTAGGCAATGCTTGTGGCCAGGACGATGAGCACGTCCATGTTGGCTGACCCGTGTCTCAAAGATTTGTAGGCCTGAACGTAGAAGTACCACCCACCGAGGAGCTGCAAGACAAGAAAAGCTCTAGCTGTGTGCACAGTGCTGACATCACTCTTCCTTCTGTGATGGATGGTTATCAAAGACACTTTCTGATTCAGAGGACTACTGGCCACAAGAATGGATGACCAAGAATATGAGAGACCTTTAAACCCAGAGAATGCAGTGCAAATGTTCATTAACAGAAGAATGCTGAAATGTTGGAAAAAATCATGATTCATTTATACTGTGGACAGTGCTATGTAGTCCCTAAAGAGAATGTGCTCTATCTATAAATCACTGGCATAAAAGATGTCCATAATATATGCTTAAGTGAAAAAACCAGTTACACATCAATATATCTTGTATACCATCCCAGTTTAGAAAGTCCGTATTATGTGAACAGGTACATATACAATACATATACATACAAATGTGCATTTTCTCTGTAAAGATAAGTATCTGGAAAGATGCATGCTCATCTATTAATAATACTATGGCAACACTGTGGAATGGGACTGGGCTTAGGGCAGGATGCATTTAGTGAAAGAATATCTTCCCCTTTTCACACTTCAGTATGGCTTAAATTGTTTATATGAAGTATACATTATATTTGTAATTTCAAAAATATAGAAAAAAAAATTCAGCCTATAAATGCTTGCCCTCAAATATTCCTAAACATTACAGTATTGAGTTTAGTTTTATAATCCAAAATATATGCGTAGAGGGCACACTTCCCACCACGCACACATCTAGTTCCTTACTATCACCACCAGAGAAGACATTCTATGAGGTCTGCCTCTTTTAAATTATAATTTCCTCAAAGGTAAGGACCACATTTCCGTCTTTCAAGATAGAAGCATGAGTTCCAGGGTGATCCAGCTGCCGCTTCTAACAACAATGGTACTTTAACCTAAATAATATGCCAGTTGGTGACACACAGGTTCACCAGTTCTTGCAGGGAGAAGGCTGCTATTCCAGGGAGAATTTTGATCACCTGTAATCGACTGTGAAACTGACAGTGAAACCAAGACCTTCTTAGTCCCCTACATTGGAGGACACCTCCACCCTCCCAGCTGGTCATAAGACAGAAAAAAAAGCAGCGACTGCGTGGGTAGGGCAGGAAAACTGCAATAAAGTGCCACTTAAACCAAGCTAAAGGACTGTGTTTGGCCTAAGAGGCAGAATATCCACTGGTCACACACAGGTATGTAGGCAGAGGTCTGCCCATCTTTCTAACACGCACCTGGACAAAGGTACACAAGATAAAGAAGATGAGATTTAGAATGGACAGTCCTGGAATGATGTTGTGGTCCAGGACCATAGATTCATGGGGCTCGTTGCTGGGTATTAGCATATAGATCATTAAACCCATAACAGGAATACCAAACACCAGGCTGCACAGGAAAGACTTCTTCCACCTGGAAAGCAAAGGCAGCAACACAGATAGATTAGACACCACTTGGCACTTGGATTACAGGCAGGTCCCCTCCTGAGGATCAGGCTTTAAGACTTGCCTTTGTCACATGTCTAGGATGGATCACCAAGGGCTAAAATGAAACTAAGGATCACTTTCTGACACCAGCCATCTGAGGGAACATCTAAAGGTCATATATTGCTGCAAAGGATGCTGCAAAGGATCCCGGAGATGTCCAGGCCCAGCCTCCGCCTATACATGTTGCTATGTCATCTCCAATTTGTAGGTGAGGCAACTGAGGCCTAGAAGCTGAACATTCAGCCCGAACGAAGTCTAACATCCTCAGCCTATGGCAGTCTACAGCTCTTTGTTCAAAATTCAATCATATACAAACCCCCAAAGAAAAAAAATATATAAAAGTAGTATTTTATTAGTCTAAACTTATTTACATATTCAATTTTTAAACAATTACTTAAAATAGAGTCAGTGAGAAGAGTGAGGCTGTCCTGATGAACACCAAAGCTTGAAATCAGGGCTCATGGCTGCCAGCTGTGGTCTCACATTAGCTGCAGTGTTCATGAAATTCCAACCAAGAGGGTGTAGAACCTCTAATGCACCTTAAACACGGCCTGAAAACCAGTGGCCTGTGAGGCTGAATTCCTAGGCTCTCAGGCCGCTGCCCCTGGCCTCTGGACACCCAGTCCCCCCCAGATGCCTCTCCTGAGCCCAGCATGCCGACCAGACCAAGTCACAGGAGTCCCCGAAGACTCCTAGAAGACCCTCATTCCCTGTCTACCAACCCGCAGTCCCGCCAACTCCTTCAGCCTTGAAACTTCCACTCATTCTTTGAACTTAGATCTTAAGTCCCCTGGTTGGAGGTTTCCTAGACTTTCCAGAATCCTCCTGAAATCTTGCTGTCATTGCTCACTCACTCTTTCCCAGCCCCTCTAAGGTGGGAAGACATCCTCTGCATCCTTAGCACCTGGCACAGTGCCCTGTACACAACAGCAACCTTTCAGTTTACTGAATGAATCAGTGACCATCTGAAATAATGAACGAATCCACGTCTCCTGCTCCCAGGCCATTTTCTCTCCACTCAGCCATGATGTCTGTCCTCGGATTCTTGTTCTAGAACCCATGTAAATAAAGTCTGAAAATATCTACACTCTTTTCCTCCCTCCCACTCTAAGCGGTTCAGTGTTCAATGTTACCACCAGCCACAGGAGGCTATTTAAATTAATTAAAATTAAATAAAGACTAAAAATTCATTTCTATAGTCACACTAGCTGCATTTCAAGTGCTCACTAGCCACATGTGACTAGTGGCTTCCACACTGCGCAGTGCAGACACAGAGCACTGCCGTCATCGTGGAAACTCCTTTTGGACAGTGCTATTTTAAAGGGTTAACGTTCCAAGGGTAAAGGCCACGAACCCAGGTGGAAGGCACCAGGGAAGCCAGGGGACACCAACCAACAGCATGAGCCACAGAGTAGGGCCTAGGGACAGGAAGACACTTAGACAAGAGCTACAATTTATCTTTTGTGTTCTACTTACTGCTTTATTTCCATCTTGTGGTCCAAGTGATGAGCGCTGGGGTTTCTCTGGGCCACGGAAGCATGAAAGCCGATTTCCTTGTTATTAAAAGAGAGGGTGGGGATAAAGGAGGAGGGTACCTGGTTAAAACATGCATTGGCAGGGAGCACTTCACAGCTTTGGAAATTAGAAAGAACCTAAAAGTGCCTCAGAAGACTACAGTGGGTTTTCCTCTCACAACTTCTTTACCCTAATTGCCCTATGAACCCTGTTCAGAAGTTCAGGACCCTGCTATGCTTAGGGACTGTACCATCCCCGAGAAGAGGGCATCAAATGATAATTCCTATTCCTTCTGTCAGCAGAGACGACGATGGGTTCTGGCTTGATAGCATCACCAGGTCCCACAGCTAATCAGTGTTGACTTACAGACTCAGAATTTTTGAGTTAAAGAATCCCAAATAGTTAAGTCAGGTACTTTCGCTCCATGTATGAGGAAGCTAAAGGTCAGAGAGGTTAAAGGAGTGTGCCCAAAGCCACAGTGTTATCAGAGCTCCAGTCTCCAGACTTCCAGCCCAGGCCTCTTCCCACTAGAGCTGAACATGGCTTTCGCTGTGGCCCGTCAGACTGCGCATCGATCTTGTGCTTTTCTCGTGGATTCAAGCACTTCTGTCACCACTTTAATCTGATCACTAAGTATCTGATACTCTTTATGACTATATGCAGGACAAGTGTTAGGAAATGTCAGTCAGCACAATATAGAGGGACCCCAGAACTCTGGTGCTGGGACTTTTACCCCCAAATTAAAAGTTACAGTGGGAGAAATAGAATCCAGGATTGTCTAAAGTCAAATCCTTTGACATCTAATACCAGCCTAAATACACGAGGAAAAGATGTCCCAGAGATGCAAGAATGGAGGCCAGACGGGCACCATGCCTCGTGAGGACAGAGAGGATGCTGTGCCATGCTCAGTGGGCGGGCAGAGGCGCGAGAGGGCATTAGAGCTCAGAAAGGGTAACGAGACGTGTCTGAAGGTACCGCTCTCCTTACTGCTCACTGCATCAGTCTGACATCTTAGCTTCATAAAAGCTACATCACTACTGTTCTTTAAGATTTGTGGTGTAGGAGAAACAGAAAGGCTGCTAAGCTCGTAACCGTAAGTCTGGGTTTGAGTGCTAGGTGCTAGGTACCAGTGAGCAAAGTCACTTAACCGCTCTGAGTATCTTCCCTCATTTGGTAAAACAGCTGTGATGTCTGCCTCCAAGGGTGAGGCCCTAAATCAGCAGCAGTGTCAACATTTCCATGTGAAAAAGCACCACTAGGCCATGCATCAGACAAAGTTTCTCTTTAAATACACACACACACACAATGAAGAGACAATTAAGGACATTACATTAAGCCTGCTACAAGCCTGTCTCACTTCATAAGCAGGTGCATCAAGTAGTACCTCCCACTAAGCTTATCCTTGCCACTAGCTGTTGCAGGTTAAGCTTGTTCAGTTTTGACTGTCTTAACCCATTCAGATCTAACACACTCTCTCTTATGAGTCTGCTCTGATATACACTTTAAAAAGGAAATGATGTCTGTGGACAAACTGAGGGAGGGGGTAGAAGGTAGGGCATGCGTGAAGATTCTGATTTTCCAATACAGAAATGACCTAACTCTCCACAAGACAGGCCTCCCACAGTGGGAAAAGGCAATGCCAACATTTCTTCAATCTTTAGATACTTGGTACAGACATAAAGAATACTTAAAAATTATAATTAGGCACTTGAACCCTATATACTAGGTATCTTGACAATATTGCTATTTCTCAAGGAATCTCTGAAATTAAAACAACAATAATGTGTTTTCTCCACCTTTTTCTTACCCATTCATTCACTGATATTCCTCCTCAGAGTATTTAATATTTACTTAGCTTCACAGTCTATTTTAAAATGATTGAGATTATTTCTCTGGGAAAACTTGAAGGATTTGAGGTGATTTTTGTTTGTTCTTTTTGCCTAGCTCTATTTTCTCATTTTTCTTCAATGATTATATATTACTGTTTCTAAAAAGGTGAGTATAATTTTTTAATGAATGACTTACCTCAATAATTTTGATAATATCCCGTGGGCCGATAATTTCCGGATCAAATTTAACAAGGGCTTTGCTGGTGGCAAGGGCCACAGAGGCATAGGTGATGCCGTTTGTCCTCGTGAGCTTGGACTCTATGTTGTGGACACAGGAGGCACAGGTCATCCCTGTGATCTGCAACACAGGATGACAAGAATCCCACAGACCTAAGATCAAGATGAGCCTATTATCAAAGGCACTTCAGGGGAGCTTGGGTAACAGGAAGCCACGAGCCTTTTCCCCTCTGCAGCGACATTCCTGAGTCTCTGGACCCTACCTCTAAACGCCATGTGCGAAACTCTCAGCATGCCTCTAGTGGCTTCAGGGACATAAACAGTGGTTCTTCCCCAACTCAGGTACATGAGACAGTCAATCACAAAGACGACGACAACAGACCAGGGCATGACTTCTGGCTCTGATAACGATGGGCTTTCATAAGCTACTCTCCACCCTGTCTCAGTTATCTCAGCAGCAATACTGGGATAATAATTGCCCCCAGAGGGTAAGGATGTGCACCTCTGCAAAATCCTCTGAACTCCCGAAATACTCTCTGTAATCCCGAGTGTCGCTGGCATGTGGTCTGCAGCTGCTGCTTGTACCCTCCCTACTTCAGTGCTCTGCTGGCCCCATGTGCGGCAACGTCAATACCTTATTACCAACAGGAGAAAAGGACCTTGGAAGGGACTGATGGAGGAGGTGGATTGGAGGCCCAAAGTGTGGACAGGGTGTTGGGTGAAGGTAAGGGTACCCCTAGAGGGAGAAGCTTGGAAAACACAACAGGCAGTGACAGCACAAAGTGCTCAGGCAACTATCAAGAGCCAGGCTGGTTGGCACAGGACGCGGGAAGAAGAGGAAGGCAGGCTGTAGCATTGATTAGGTCCACAGCCTGAAGGCTCTCGAGCAGTCAGCTGAAAACTTGCCAAGCCAGCACTTGATGCCAAGTCAGCAAGGGGCGATGAGCATTGGAATGACGTGATTGGAGCTACACTGTGAAACCTGCACCACTGATCCCAGAATAAATACCAAAAGAGATGAGAGAATCCCATCTGGAATCAGGGAGGAAGGAGAGGGCAGCTCATCCGTAACCAGAACACATTCAACTTGGCAAGAGACCAAGGAAAAGACTGGAAAGTAAGGACCATCAGGTAAACTTAGGCGCTTAACTGCTGCACTAACAGAATTTTTTATCAAGTCTCCAAATAGTTCAGTGGTGCCCCTGTGCTCTCCTTTTATTTTTATAATAATAATAATAATAATGATAGGTAGCATTTACTGTGTACTTGCAATGTGCCTGGTACTGTCCCAGGCACTGTGCTGCTCACACCAACCCCACAAGTTAGGTCTCAAAACTGCAGTTTTAGGAACCTGTCCAAAGTCGCACGACCAGCAAGGGGCACAGTCCAGAGTTTGCTGTGAGCTGCCACTGTCTGCAGCATGAAGTGAGCCTCCCCAGACCAAGCTAAGAAATGTCCCTGCAGCGACAAGGCCAGAATTCAAACCCAGCCGGAGCCTAGGCCACTTCTGCCATGTCATGCTGTGCATCCTGACATGAGAAAGTGTGTCTACCGGTGCTGTGTCAGTGCTGGGAGGTATTACTGTATCAAGCAAATCAAACAATTCACTCTTCTGAGTACCAGTAGTCAGCATTTCCTACAATACCAAATACAAGAGTTCCCATAAAACGTCTGTGAACGTGTGAGGCCAAAATAACTATTGACACAGCAGAGTTTTAAAAAAGAACACTGCGATAAAAAAACTGTTGAAAAACAGTTTTCACCTTTTCCAGGAAAACTCCTGCAGTATTTATTTTCCAAGCAGCAGTCTGCACAGGCAGAGAGGTCCACGTGTAGAGCCAGAGGTGTGCAGCAGGGACCCTGTGCCTCTTCCCGGCTGACCCGAGCCGCACACCCCTCCTATCCCAGGCAGGCCCACCCAGAGCAAAGGACCTGTTCCACAGAGAAGGCCACTCACCAGGAGCCCACGTGCCACTCTGCCCTCAACACTTTCCCTCCAACATCTACTTGGCACTGATGGCAGTGAGCAAATACACTAAGAGGGGTAGAAGACTCTTTCACCTGGGTAAAGCAGTGTTACTCAATTCTCCGTGGGTTCTTCTAAGACTCCTTGTTTACACAAAAAGAGCTTTGTACGGAAGTGCTTTCGAACACAGCATGTTCTAGGTACCCGACACTCCCTTTGTTTTCAATGATTTGTTGACATGTGCGGCTGGTAACAACAGACAGATGGGAAACATCTCCCCGCCCACACTGGCAACAACCACCACCTTGGGCATTTGCTCAGACTGAGGGTGCCTATGAACAAGCTCTCTCCATCTTTGAATGGCACTTGCTACCACACAGCCTCACCTCTTCTGCCTCAAGATACCTGCAGGTATGCCAGCTTCTCTTTAAGATTGAAAGACTGTGTTCATGTTCAGCCTCCCAACCACCCAGCAGAGGACAGCCCACCACTTTTAATTCCTCCTTCTGCTGTACTCCTGCAAGTCACCACCACTTCCTCCTGACACCCCAGATGCACTCAGTGGGATCCCTCCTGCGACTGTTAACATGACTGACTTTCTTGCACAAAATGAGTGAGTCATTGTTGGCTTCAAAAGAAAACAAAACAAAAAACCCAGCAACAACAACAAACAGGATATATCCAAGATGGGGGAAATTTACTAATCACAAAGATGATCTGCTACCAGAAACTCATCTGCAAACAGCCATCGTACTTACAATCAGCTCTATGTCACCAACTGAGCCTGCGTAGTGCTCCATGACTGCTGCCTCAAAGCCCTGGTCCGTGATGAGCTGAGCTATCTGGAGCGGCTGGATGACTTCCGGATCGTACTTGACCTCTGCCTTTCCCGCCATCAAGGCAACCAATACGGAGAGAACACCTGGAACCATCGGGTCACGGTTGTAACACTCTGGCCAAGGCCTCTGGGGGTCAAACGAGATCTAACAAAGAAAAACATCTCCCCAGAAGCCTCCAGAACAGTGGTTCCCAAATTTGGGATAAGCAAACATAAAGATTGCGTGGGGAGCTTTTAACAGTTGTGATGCCTGGCCCTTAACCCAGGCCAATCAAATCGCATCTCTCAGTGTAGGTGCCAGGCATCATTTTTTAAAAAAAGCTTCCCAGGTGATTCTAATGTACGGGCAAGTTGGAGAACCACTATTTTAGAACAACGCTTCTCAAACTGTAATGGGCATATGAATCCCCCAAGGAATCTCTGTTAAAATAGAGATTCTGACTCAGTTGGTCTAGGATGAGGTCTGAGATTCTGCTTATCTACCCAGCCCCAGGTGATGCCCATGCTCTGGCCTGTGGGCCACACTCTGAGTTAGGCTTTAGAAGACACCCATGATGCCATCAACTACTGTTACAGAAAGGATATAGTTTTTTTCTCCAGATACTTTTATACAAGGAAAAAAATTAAGAATTTTCAGGTCAGGCACGGTGGCTCATGTCTGTAATCCTAGCATTCTGGGAGGCCGAGGTGGGCGGATCGTTTGAGCTCAGGAGTTCAAGGCCAGCCTGAGCAAAAGCGAAACCCTGTCTCTACTAAAAAAAATAGAAAGAAATTAGCTGGACAAGTAAAAATATATACATAAAAAAATTAGCCGGGCATGGTGGCGCATGCCTGTAGTCCTAGCTACTCAGGAGGCTGAGGCAGAAGGATCACTTGAGCCCAGGAGTTTGAGGTTGCTGTCAGTTAGGTAGACGCCATGGCACTCTAGCCCAGGCAACAGATTGAGACTCTGTTTCAAAAAAAAAAAAAAAAAAGAATTTTCAAAAGTGGGTTTTCTTATACTTTTTCAGTTTCTAATAGCATTCAGGAGTGAAAAAGAAATTTCAGACTATCTTGCTAACACTATTGTGTTAGTTTGGGGGAGATGGAGGGTGGGGGAAAATCTCATTCAAATAAATGAAACGAACGATGTGCTAGAAAGCATGTCATAAGGGAAAAAAATGCCGTAAGGGACAAAAATGAGCGATCCAAGTGAGGAACAGAAACATAGGCACCAGGAAACTACAGGTTAGTTTTATAAACAGCCAGTCCACGAATGAGGAAGAAACTCCTACTAACACCTCGATTTGAGAACAGTCATTCCAGAGCTCCAGGCAGCTATAAAGCATAGTGAACGAGAGGCTGGAAAAAAAACGTGTCATCCAAATCCAGGGTTGATTCTAAACACCAGAGAGACCCAGCATGAAGATACACAGAGCCACTGGGATGAGGAAAGAAAGTGACTCTGGTGGCAAAGTAGAGTCACAGTTAAGATATTTTCCAAACAAAAAAATGGGACTGGATTTTTCTTGCACTTTCAAGTCTAAAAGTATAGGAAATGTAGTTTGGAAGACAAAACTTTGGCATTTCCACAATATTCTATGGTTTACAGGGACAACAGGACAGAATATTTGAAATTGGAACTTCTGCACAAAGTGCAGGCTATTTATTGATTTGTAATAAGGGGTTGATGGGAGGGGGAAAATATAGAATAATACTAAGACAAGCCAATTGAGAAGTCTATCCGTAGAATGTACCATGACCTTTAAACTGGGTTTTCCATGGCTAACTTACTCAGAGATATATTTTATCTCAAACTAAATACCTCTTAAAGAAAAGAATGCCAATTGCACAAGAACATCAGACAAACATTTAACACTATCATATGATGAATTTGCTACCAGGTTATCAGGGCTACTGATAAACAGTCAATGCAGATTCTGAAGGGAGAATACAAGGTCTATAGACGGCATTCCTAAGTTCAAAATGGGTGTAGATCTCTTACCAGCTTCTTTCTGCAGATTCCTTTCAATGTTAGACACACAGGACGCACAGGTCATGCCTTTGATCTGTAAAAAGCATTTCTGTGGTGCCACTGTTCTGGAGGATTGAAGGGACTTTGGTGAGTGGCTGGGGTCATAGTTTTGAGGGCCCCCCCCGGCATGGGGTGCCACTTCATGTACAGACACAGGTGTGCCACCTGTAGTTTGCACCATGGAATTGCCAGCACTGAGGTTTCCAACAGGGTTGGTAGAACGGTTTCCTAGGATAAAACGTCAGAAATAATTCAAATTAGAAGAACAAGTAATAATTTATTTTTCAGAACAAGAGGTTCATGCCTGACAATATTCAGATTAAAGCTCTTGGAGAGGCTACACAGGGGTTGGTGTTTCCATCTCTGTCTCTCCCTCCCCACAACCAGAGACAGGCCCACAATAACAAATACACGAAAATACGCCAATACTTCAAGAAGGATTGTTCTTCTGATTAGGTGAATGCTGTAATTAGATGATAACAATAATAATAACAGTAATAGTAACTCAGCAGGCACTCTGCTAAGTATGATCCCCTTTAATCATTAAAATAGCCCCATGTGGTAAATACTATTATCCCCATTTCATAGATGAAGAAATGAGTTAAAAGAAATTAATTTGCCTCAGATCCCTCAGGCAGTAAGTAATGAAGCCAGCCTCTAAACCTGGTCTTTCATCTCCCGGGTCTGTGCTCCCTTTAACCACTCTCTCATTCTGGGAGTTTTGGCTCCCTCTCCACGAGAATCACACCTTTATTGTCTGCCTTTTCCTTATTGTTTGTACAAGTTTTATACAAATTCTAGGTATGACTCTTTCGTCAGCTGCATGCGTTGCAAATATCTCCTCCCAGTCTGTGGTTTGTGTTTTCACTCTACTAATGGTATCTTTTGATAAAGGAAGTCCTTAATGTTAATGAAGTCCAAATTATTTTAATCCTTTTTTAATAGTTAGTATTTTTTGTGCTCTCTTAATACATGTGTCTACTCAACAGTGTGAAAATATCCGTGACATTTTCTTCTAACAGCTTTATTGTTTTAAAATTCCACATTAAAGTCTACCATACGCTTCACTTATTTCCTGTGTAGAGTTTGAGGTAATAAGTCACATGGCGTCTGGGACCCAGCAGGCCCTCAGCACGTGCTGGGATGAGGGAATGGTGTCTCTGAAGTGATACCTATTTATAAGAGCGGGAGGAACATGTCATTCATGACGGTGACTTCCTCACACTACATTCATATTATCCATTCATCCGTTCATCCATTCATTCAAAAAAACACCAGGTAGGCAGGTGAGCAAATGCAGGGCTGCCTTCTAGGTATAAACCAAATCTAAATGTATTTTCAGTGGGGTGAATTTCAATGCCTCTCACTTGCCTGTCTGCTCTCAGGCCCATTCCGCTTCCTCCCCCTGCTCCACTATCACAGAGCGGAGGTTGGCGGGAGAGGGGCCTGACCCTACAAACCATTCTTCCCAGGCTTCCTTGCCGACTGGTTTCCGATTACATTTGGCCCGTGGAAGGTTAACAAATGGAAAACTGTAGAACAGAAAGGAGAAAAAAACCCAAAGTGTTTCTGTATCTATTAGGATCCCAGCTCCTGCCTCTCCCTTCCTGGTTCTAGTGGTCCCAGGTCTCACCAAGTAACCTCAGTCCTGGGGTCCTCAGTAACTCCCCTTTGTCCCTCAGATCCTCTAGCCCTGGAGGAGGTGGCTTCCTGTTGCTGTTAATCTCTGGGGTTAACAACAGCCTGTTTGGATTTTCAACTCTCTAACACCTCTGTAATTAGTTCCCTATATTAAATCCCTCCACTGAGCTACCTGCGATTCTGCCTGTCACAGCGCACAACTTCCTCTTTCATCTGCTTCACAAATACCTACTATGTGCTGGGTGTTAGTGGGTCCAAGGAGAAACAAATCACACTGGTTTGAAGACTGTCTTCAAGGGGCTCCTAATCAATCAAGGTCTGAACAAACACCCAGCATTTAAGTGGTTATAGAAGACAGTCATCAGCACACTAATAGTTTATTATAAATTAAAGTTGCCAGGTAAAATACAGGACATCCAGTTAAATTTGAATTTCAGATAAAAAACAAATAATTTTTTAGTATGCCATAAATACTCAATTCAGTTATTCTGTAATACGTAGTTCAATGCTAATTTCTCTTTACCACCAATAACCTGACCGCACGGTTGAAAGACTTTAAACATCACACAAATACAGCAGATGTTGACCTTATACTATATTTCTTACCTTCTGAGTACAGGACTTACTGTTCTGTTGTTTTCCTTATTGATTTTTGCTTTTTTAAAAAAACTCCTTCCTGAAACTTGGTACAAAAGACAAAGTGCAGAATGTGGCCAAGCCACTCCATGACTACCCACTCCCTTCAGCAGTGTGTGCCCTGTGTGTACGGTGCGGAGGGGCTGGCAGGAAAGAATCACAACACAGTGAACTTTTCAAGGAAACAAACGTTATCTCAGTGGTCATAGGAAACAGGATGTGGGAAACCAAAGTCCAGTTGGCCCCGAGTGCCTGAGCTTTAGGGGGCTTGTCCTGAGCCTTGGGGGGCTTGTCCGTGATGCTGAAGGCAGCTCTTTCCAGTGCTGCTCCCTGCAGCATCACACTCAGCCAAAGGCAGATGAAGCTGGCCACATCCAAGTCCAGACCATAGAGCTGCACGGACATACAAGGCCTGCACCTGGGACCTAAACGGTTAATATACACCACCCGCAGAGCTGCCCCTCACAACACCTGCCCTGTGAAAGACACAGTTCAAACCTTAGCCTCTGCGCTCTGGTGTCACATCCAGGATGCCTGGGAGACTCCCTTCCTCTGTGCCCCCTTCCTCCCTCTTTTTCTTTTCCATTCCACACTTTCTCTCCCTGGGTCTCTGTCATCTCCCAGGGCCTCCACACTCTCCCTTGAAACTCAAGACCCTTCTATCCCACTGTCCTCTACCACTTCAGCTAGGGGCGTACCCAGGAACCCCCCTCTTCTCTCCACAGCAGCCCCCATCACAGCCCCTGGTCGGCCCCCAAGCTTGGTGGAGCTGACCTCCTCATGCCTTTCAGATCCACATCCTGCTCTCCAGCCCCACTTGCTCCTCACCTGGCCTCCAATGTGGTCTCACTGCCTCCATTCATGCTGTGCCTGACACCAGATTGGTCTTCTGAAACACAATCTGACTTGTGTTTCCTTGAATTAGACCCACTGGGGCTCCCTCGCCTCTCCCTCTTCTCTTACAGCCACCAAAGGGGAAAGGGAAGTCACCATCACACCCTTCTCTTAATTCCCACTTCTAACGAAATGGTCTCTGGGTGATGAAACTAAGGTTCTGTTGTTTTTATTATTCTATTTTGTTTAGCAGAGCAATCTTTGGAGGTGATAATAGTTCCTTTGGTAAGAGAAGGACCTGATATTTCCAGAGTGCTCTATTTCAGAACATAAGAGTTAGAATTCTCTCCTGAAAAGAAGCCCAAATCCAAGGAGTTTCTGGTATTCGAGTGTGCTATGGTTTGAATGAATCCCCCAAATTTCATGTGTTGGAAACACAATCCCCAATGTGGCAATACTGAAAGGTGGGGCCTTTAAGAGGTGACTGGATCATTAGGGCCCTGCCCTGGTGAATGGATTAATCCATTCATGGGTTAATGGATTATTGAGTTACCATGGGAGGGCAACTGGTGGCTCTATAAGAGGAAGAGAGACCTAAGCAAACATGTTAGCACACTCAGCCCCTATTCCCCACTATGGCACACTTCAGAGAGTCCCCACCAGCAAGAAAGCCCTCATAAGATGCCACCCCTCGACCTCAGACTTCTCCATAACTGTAAGAAACAAATTCCTTTTCTTTATAAATTACCCAGTTTCAAGTATTCTCTTATAAGCAACAGAAACGGACTAATACAAAGTCCCAACTACATGAGAGGCAAAATCTAAACACCGGGAAATTGTATTTCATGTACCCTGACAAATTTAACACATGAAGAAAGGTGGCAGGAGTTTGTTAAAGTGTCGGTATGTGAGGCAGTGAGCAGGGCTCACCTATCCCATCATGCAGGAACTGTGTTATAAGACACAAAGAAAAAAGGAGATGACCCTAGAACATGCTTCAAACAGATCAACTACATACCAGCAGGAATGACTGACGCCTCAAATCCCATGTCTTCTATAGCAGCTCTGAGTTCTTCTGAGCTAATTACAGAGGGATTATGAAGAACCGTTCCAGTCCCTTCAGCCAAAGAGACTGATATCTGCTGCACCCCTTCCCGTTGGGAGATTACGCCTTCGATAGACTGGACACAGGACGCACAGGTCATGCCAGCAATGGCGAGCACTGTGGTATTGCACATGCCCTGCACCTGGTTTCTCTGGGAGGAGCCAGGGGAGTGACAATTGGAAGACCCAGGATCTGTCTCACTCCCTTCTGCTCCATCAGGAAGAGAAACTTTAAAGTTCCCAGGTGGAAGCGCCTCAATGGCCCTCTGCAAAGACACTGGGCTGGTACGAGAAGGGTCATACTGTACTTGGGCAGTTCTGTTCTCCAAGGACACTTGAATATTTTGAACCCCTGGGAGTTGGCCTGTATTTCCTTCAATATTCAAGACGCAAGACTTACAGTGCATTCCATCTATTCTCAGTTGGAGGGTGACCACATGGCTTCCTTGTTGGCCCGAGGTCTCAGAATTACTGAAATTCTGGTTAGCAAAAGCTAAAGGTCTCTTTGGGTTAGTGCTTTGTAACCGCCCAATATCAATTGGTCCCAGGCTTAAGGGAGTCACTCTGTTCTTGACAGCAGCTTCAAATCCCATGTCATTTACATGGTCCCTGAGGTCTTCGGGTTGAATAATATAAGGCTGATAAGTGATGATGGCCTCTTGGTTGCTGAGCGAGACTTTGACTCTCACTACTCCTTGCAGTTTCCGGATCTTGCCTTCAATGGAGCTGACACAGGACTGACAGGTCATGCCCTCTACCCGGAGCTTGACCACAGCCTCCTGGGTGGGCAAGGACCTTGAGGGCCAGGAAGCAGCCTTTCCTTCTGCAATGCTAGCTTCAAAGCCCATGTCCCCAATTTGATGGCAAACCTGTTGCAGGCTTATGACTGATGGCACATGTTTCACAGTTGCACTGCCTTGTTCCAAGGAAACTTTAATGCTTACAACGCCTTTCAAACTGGAAATCATGTCCTCGATGGATTTTACACATGACTGGCAAGTCATACCCAAAATCCGGATCATGCTGGTAGTCACTGGAGGAGAAGGGCACTGACTGTCCAGACTACCTTCGAAGCCAACGTTGTCAAAGGCAAAACTCTGCTTCATTGCTGGTTCCCAGTCACGCGCAGGCAAAGAAAGCTTAGACAAGATCTAAAAGGAAAAGATATAACATTTTTTATCCTTAAAACTAAATATTTTCTACAATATTCCAGTTTGCCTGGCATTAAGAAAATAAAAAACAAAGCCACTGGTATAAAAACATCCCAAGGGTATGAGAACATAAAATACAGAGAAAGAAAGTTAAAGACATCGTTTATAAAATAATGGGCTCAAATGAGTTCCTTTTAGCTCTGACATTCTGTGATTCTGAACCTAGAAGCCAACTGGCTGCCCTCCTGAATGAAACATCTTTCTCAGCCAGCAGATGTGGAGGATTCTGAGGGAGAGAAGGAAAGTATGATGCAGCTTTATGCACAGAACACAGCATGGCCGGCCTCCAGCAGAGGCATAGAGCACTGTGGCCCAAGATGGGAAGACACAGGTGTCACAAGAGAGCTCCCCATCTCTGGCTGATACCTGAAACCTCCCTGCAAAACTTGGTCTTTTCAGCTCAGACTTTGGGGGTCCTGCTGAATTGCAAGCCCCAGCATAGGCAACAGAACATTTCTGTGTCTCTTTCTAGGGGTACTTGTCTGATCCTCTTAGCAGGGGTTATATGTGATTAACATTCTTTGGGCACAGGCTCCAAACGCAGATCTCCCAGGCCCCCAGGATCAGAACCTGCAGGTGGGTCACACACCTGTGGAAAGAGTCTGTAGGTACATACATTCTCTGGGCAAGGCGAAATGAATGCTGTGCCTGGGCCAACAGGGGCGGGAGGGGAAATGCTGGAAGTACAGGAGTGAAGTTTAACAAGGAACTTCACAGCTCTGTCTCTGTCACTGTCCTCCTGGGTGTTCGGGGGAGTTACAGTCATTACCTAAAATTTTAAGTGCACCACCCAATTAAATAGATCTATTTTCTTAATGCACCACAGTACAAGTGTTATTTCCTGATTTCTACACATGATGATGTAGCCTCAGCCACTCTATTAACAAGACAAAATCTTCCTTTCACAGGCTCCCAGCCTACTACTCTCTCAATTAGATGTAGTTTTTACACTAGTATTATTATGTGTGCTTCAGAAATTTGGGAACAGGCTCTTATATAGGAAGCATGATAAAAAATGATGTTTCTCTCTACTTGTACACAATCCTGGTTATCCTCAGATGAATCCCAATTACATGGATAGATCATCTCCACATCCCTGCACATAAAATGCAGGTCTTTCTAACTTTGGCTTGTGAGCAGTTTAACAAGATGGAGGTTGAGATAACTTTTAAAATGCAGACTATACATGCTGATGTGTATATCTACACAGGGAACAGTAAACTAGTCTGGGATTAATAATTATAAAGAATTGCTTTTTAAAATAATCACGGTAGCATTTCCTAAGATAGCAGAGAAAAATGGAATAATTAAGTCTTTTTGGGGACAGCAATTCAAATGTCTATTGAATTCAATAAATACAGTCACGCGTTGCCTTTGATGGTGCTGACGCAGGATTGGCAGGTCATGCCCTCCACCTGGAACTTGCCCACAGCCTGGGAAATGAATCATTAAGTGATTTCGTCACTGTGCAAACATCACAGAGTGTACTTACACAAACCTACATAGTACAGCCTACTACACACCTAGGCTGCATGGTACAGCCTATTGCTCCTAGGCTACACACTTGTACGGCATGTTACTGTACTGAATACTGCAGGCAAACGGAAACACGATGGTAAGTATTTGTGTATCTAAACATAGAAAAGGTACAGTAAAAATATGGCATAAAAGATAAAAAGTGGTACACCTGTATAGGGTACTTCATGAACGGAGCTTGCAGGACTGGAAGTTGCTCTGGGTACATCAGAGTGAAGAGTGAATGTGATAGCCTAGAACATTACTGTACACTACTTTGTAAACTTTATAAACACTGTACACTTAGGCTACACTAAATTTAGAAAACAATTTTTCTCTCTTCAATAATAAATTAAGCTTAGCTTACTGTAATTTTTTTACTTTATAAGTTTTTTAAATTTTTAATTTCTTACTTTTGTAATAACACTTAGCTTAAAACACAAACACATTGTACAGCTATACAAAAATATATTTTCTTTATATCCTTATGTCTACACGTTTTTCTATTTTTATTTTTTTTTAACTTTTTAAATGTTTTTGCTAAAAATTCAGACACATACACATTAGCCTAGGCTAATGGGATCATCAATATTGCTGTCCTCCGCCTCCACATCTCACTCCATTGGAAGATCTTCAGTGGCAACAACACACATGGAGCTGTCATCTCCCGTGATAACAATGCCTTCTTCAGAGACACCTCCTGAACAACCTACCTGAGACTGTTCTACAGTTAACTTTTTTCTCTTTACAAGCAGTACACTCCAAAATAATGGTTAAAAGTACAGTAAATACACAAATCAGTAACATAGTCATTTATTATCATTTTCAAGTATGTATAATTATCAAATATGTATCATTACCAATTATGTACCATACATAATTGTATATGCTAGACTTCTGCATGACTGGCAGCGAGGTAGGTTAGTTTAAAACAGCATCACCACAAACACACAAGGAATGTTTTGTGCTATCACATTACAAGGGCTACGATGCCACCAGGCCATAGAAATTTTTCAGCTCCGTAGCATCTCATCAGACCACTGCTGTATATGTGGCTCCATCATTGACCAAAACATTATGAGGTACATGACTGCATAGGATAAGCATGACATGGCATAATAATATTAATAGACAACTGGCTAGCCATTTTGGAAACCTATTTGGAAAAATAAAAATTAGGAACCTACATGTTAAAAGACATTTTAGATAGATCAAAGATGTAAAAAATGAAATAATAAAAATACTAGAAGAAAACATAGGAGAATATCTATAATAAACTCAGAGTGGGAAAAGCCTAAATATGACAAACAAAACAATACAAGAAAATCCAAAAGCTAAAGGAAAAAAAATTACTCAAACCAAGTCAAAAGATAAGACACTGGAGGGAAGAAAGATTGCTTCACATAGCTTACATTAAGAGCTAATTTCTTTACTATGTAGTGAGTTCCTTCAAAGAAGAAAAAGGCTAGTAATGCAAACAGCAAAAAAGAAGACAGTTCAAAAAGAAAATGCAAATAGCTTTTAAATATATGAAAAAATATTAAAGAGAAATGGAACATTCCAACCACACTGTGGCACAGTGCTCACCAGGCAGGCTGGCCCCATTGGCCTGGTCTTCCTACACTGCTTCCTACACTTCCTACACTGTGAGAGTGCAACCTCTTTAGAGGGCAATTTGGTGATACCTACTAAAATTACAAATTTACATGCTGTTTGACCCAGCAACTCTACCTCTAAAAATTTATCCAATAAATATATTTGCTGTGTGCAAAAGGAAGCATGCTACAAAAATATTAAGTGCTCTGCAAAAATGGAAACAACATAAATGTCCATTAATAAGAGGCTAGTTAAATTATTAAACAGCCATACAATGGAATACTATTCAGCTCTTAAAACGAATGAAGCAGCCCTTGTACTGAAATGTACTGAAATAAGGCTGATATCTAATATATTGCTCAATGAAAAAAGCAAGGCACAGAATATACCATATATAGTATGTTTGTCATCTATTGTTGCATGGCACACCAAATTTAATGACTTAATAGGAACAGCTCACAGTTTTCCAGTCTGGACAGGGCTCAGCAAGGAAAGCTTCTCCCTGCTTCATGTAGCATCATCTTGTGGAGCGGGCCTGAATGGAGCTGGAGGTTTCACTTTCAAGAAGATGGTTCATTTATCACATGGCTGTCAATCTGATGCTTGCTGCTGACTGGAGGTTCAGCTAAGGCTGTTGGCAAGGACCTCAGTTCTCTTTCACGTAGCTGTTCTACATAATTAGGAGGGGACCTCACAGCTGGGGGCTCCTGGGTTCTAAGAGGGAGTGTCACAATAGCAAGCATTCCTAGTAAACAAGTCCCAATGTGTAGGAACTTCTGCTTGCATTACACTTGCTAATTCCCATTGGCCAAAACCAGTCACGTGGCTAAGCTCAGTCAATATGGGTGGGAATTACACAGGGCTCGAATACAAGGGAGTGTAGTTCATTGAGAGGGCCACAAGTCTATCACAGCATGCTAGCACAATCTTTGTGAAGCAAGAATATATGTATAGATTATCTCTGAGAGAATGCATAAGAAACTGGTACAGGGTTTGATGAAGGCTGGACAGCTGAAGGGATCAGGTGGCTGGGCTTCAGAGAAGAGCTATTTTCACTGTACAACTTACTGTACATGCATCGCCAAATTCTAAAAACTAATTAATTTAAAAATTAAAATAACATGAGCACAAAGAAGATTCAGAACAGTGACTTGACTGTAGTTGGCATTAATTAAATATTTGTTTTTTTGTTTTTCTTTTTTTGAGACAGAGTCTCACTGTGTTGCCCGGGCTAGAGTGCTGTGGCATCATCCTAGCTCACAGCAACTTCACACTCCTGGGCTCAAGGGATCCTCCTGCCTCAGCCTCCCAAGTAGCTACAGGCATGTGCCACCATGCCCTGCTAATTTTTTCTATATATTTTTAGTTGTCCAGCTAATTTCTTTCTATTTTTAGTAGAGACGGGGTCTCGCTCTTGCTCAGGCTGGTTTCTAACTCCCGAGC
The DNA here is from genome assembly GCA_963575035.1 of Avahi laniger. Lineage (NCBI taxonomy): Eukaryota > Metazoa > Chordata > Mammalia > Primates > Indriidae > Avahi > Avahi laniger. The sequence continues at coordinate 49,644 of CAUYSK010017920.1, forward strand.
TCAAACCATCCGCCCACCTTGGCCTCCCAGAGTGCTAGGATTACAGGCGTGAGCCACCGCGCCCGGCCTAAATACTTGTTTAACTGAAAAGTAACCACGGATGAAAGAAAAACTAAAAAGATATTCAAGGACATTTGTTTTCATATCACACCTTATCAAGTAAAAATGTCCTCCTCATCATAAGATATAACCCTCAACTACACAGACTTGGAAAAACAAATCCCTTATGATTTATTACCCGAATTATATTTTTCGGTGCTAGCTCCAGCTCCAACTTCCCAAATCCCATGCCCCAGTAGTGGCTCTTTATGTCTGGACTGTTGACTCTATGTTCCTGCCAAAAGGGTCTGCAGAAGCATTGAAAATTATTTGTTTATAACAGACAGTACTCAGAAATCCCCTTTCTAGACATGCAGGTTTCTAAGGACAAGCAGTTACAGAAGACAAAGCTCTACAAATAACACATCTTTATAAAACCAGAGTATCTGCTGGTTTAGGAACAACCTCCTAACAGCTGTGTGGTGTTTGGATAGTTTTTAGGTGTAGACACATGGCATATGTATGCTTTTAATTTAGTTCTTCAATAAGACAATCTTTTGGGTGGAAAATCCTCCAGATGAGTTTAAAAAAAAAAATAAACATATTTAGATTTAGGTGTTCATCAAATAATCCTGGGGATGGAGAGCAGGCCAGAGCTCCAATTGGGAGTCCAGGGAAAGCCTTGTGGACGCTCTGCTTTTGTCTAACTCAATAGATTCTACACTCCTTGAGGACAAACATTTGGGACTTTTCTGCAGACCCAACACCAGGTTGCGGAAGAACTTTTCCTAGCTTTTGAATTTTTAATAAACTATTAGTATAGTAGACATCAGGATTAGAAAGGACTGGAAACACAAGAGACCACAAAGGGGAATCCAAAAATAAATTTCAATTCTTTGCTATCTCTCTAGGCATCCAAGTCACAGGGAATTTGCTCAAAGTGCCAGAGCTTTTAAAAGAAGATAGGTTAAAAAAAAAACATACTAACTGTTGGTTCACCAAAATGGAGCCCAGAAAGGAAAATGAGACCCCTGGATAGGCCAGTCTGGTATGAATAAATCAGAAACTGGGTGGCATGTTTTGATGAAAGGTTTCAAAGCCAATCTGAAATTAAAAAAACAGAAAAACATGCCTTATCTGAAAGTGGCTGTGATCACAAATCAAAGAGCAATACTAACACCTGCGCAACTGAAGAACCACTAGCCACTTTTGAGATCTCTTAGTTATACCTGCAACCCCATCATCCTTAAATAGGACACCACTAGCTCACCTCTCCTCAAGACACCTTTCACAATGAAGGATGTACAGCACCCTTCAGAACTTACAAGGCAAAAGTGTTTTACATGTTTGCAACTTTTCCAATATATAACCTCCACCGCATATGACTCTATACATCTGAACTTGCACAGAATTACAAAAAAGTCCTGATTCTTTCATATGCACACAGATCCAATAACAGTAAATAATGATTGATTCTGAATGTCATTTTATGAGAATGGCATTTTATATCTTTCCTGCTCAAGATAATTCTAAAAGTAAGTGTTATCACCATTTCACTGTTGAAACTGACTCAGAAGCTTATTGAAGGCCACAAATCAAGTTAAGTAACAGAGCTGGGATTTAAATCCAGCTCAGAAGACCAGCAGGCTCTATATTTTTTAAAAACAACTTTTAAGGTTACCTTTTCTTTTTATCCATGTTAATTACAAGAAAAGACTATAACACAGAAAAGCAAAATGAAGAAAACAAAGAAAAACAGCCATATCCCACCTACCAATAACAAGCAGGGCTAACATGTAGGTGAGCTGAACTGCCTGGGCCCGAGCCCTGACTTCAGCCCTCAGTATTATCTGTCACTTCGGAAGCACTCGCTCTGCTTTCCTCAACATTTCCAACTGCAAACACGCTGGAGGCAACCCCACTCACACAGGGAGGCTGGACACAGGCAGAGGTGGCAACGGTTCCTGGACCACCTACATCATCCTGAATACTTGAGAATGAATCAGTGCCTTGCTCAGCCTTCTCTAAGAATTCTCTGGGTACCACAGATTCACAGGGGAAGGGAGGGTCCGAAAGAATGCCTGACTCAAGAAAGGATCTTAACCAAACCACCCAGGTATCCAGAAGAGAGGTGTCAGTTTCTAAAACCTCCAGTGAGGAAGAATTTAGCAATAATCAATGTCCCCATGTTAAATCTCCATGTATAATATGTATACATGGGTATATACTTATGTATTAATACACAAAATTGAGGTTATTTTTGGGTGACTTATGACATACTGATTTTTTAAATACCTGTATATATTTTCCAATTTTTTAAATGTAAATTAAAAAAACAAGTGTTACTTTTATAACCAGAAAATAAATGTGCTTTTGCAATTTGTCTAAGGCAAGGAAGAAAATATTTTGTTAAATCACTCTAATTTGGGCAGCAATATTAATAATTGTGATAAGGGTGATCACAATGATGAATTGATGATACATTTGTACATTGCTTTATACTCTAGAGAACATTTTCACATATATTTAGTTAAATATTTGTCTTTTTTACTTGTGAATTTCTTGAGGCTATGTCTGATAGTCTTGGGTGTGAATCCCAGTCTTGTCTGAGCAAATCCAGGTCTGTTTCCTTTAGGTATAAAGTGGAAGTAATAATAATGCCCTCCGTACAGTAGCGCCGGGAAGCCTGAGAGCCAAAGGGGACTTAAAAGGTTAACACCGCAAATGTTTGATAATGAACTGAGGACAACCTTAGCCGAACAGGGAGGCTACAGGGCACTTTACATTTTCCCCCATTGTACTGATAAGGAAAAGGAATCATTAAAACTTGTGTACATAATCCTCCCAACCCCCAACTCCAACCTTTACCCTGTCCTTTAACGTTGTTTCACAAAGGGCCAGAAAGAGCTTCCAATGAAAATTACCTAAATTTTACCTACTTTAAAAACTCAGGCATTCATTCAAACATGTATGAGAGCCTACTATGTGCCTGGGCTGTGTAGGCATCAGCCAGATCTCTGCCCTCCAGAAGGCAGACTGTACACTTTCTGGGTAATTCCGTACAAACGGCTCTGGCTCTCCATTGCCTGTTTCCTTCTCTCAACCACAAGGGAAAATATTAACCTTACTGACAACCAAAATGCAGCATATTGATACCTGCCTTGGAAAAAAAAATTAACAACAAATAAAATTGACAAACCTCAATACACACATACATACAAATGTGTTGTTTTCAACATACAACAAAATAAAATTTAGAAATTCACAAATTACGAAACAATGGTAGTAACCTCTCCAAGGAGCACTTCACAGCATTATCTCAGAGGACCCGTTTGCAATCTCCTGCCACACAGCTTTACCATCAACCGCTTCAGACCAGAGAATTCGTTGCTTGTAACTTATGCCAATTGTAATAACTATTCCATCAGACTTTTATCAATCAACAGCACTTTTCTGCTTCGGAATCTTCTCCGATAACATTCCATGTTTCAAGGCTCTCCCCAAACAAAGAACTTTTAAATGAGAGGCTCATCACTATCAAGCAACTGTTAGTAGCATGGAATATTTTTGTACACTCGAATGAGATAGTCTAATTCAAAACCATAAAGTCATGATTCCTTTATGTCATTTCCCAGAATTATGCATAAGATCATGATGTAAAAGATCTATATGAGATATGTGAAATATTATCATTAGTTAGAAGAAATGTCAACATCAATGACATTAAGTTAATTCAGATATTACATGATAGACGGCAATAGACTCAGGATTATTTTTGATAAGATTGCAAATGATTTTCAGATTTGATAAAATAATGTCATTGGTATTTTATTTTGTCACACAAAAATATATACGATAATGGCTAATGAATGTATTGCTTTCTGCCTAGAATTACAGGTATGACCAGCTATACATAAAACAAACATATTCTTTAAACGACAGGTATAAACCTAATGTTTTTAAGTTAGCACTACTCTATAAATGCATCATGGGAACTTGCAACTTAAAATAATCCTCAGAAATAGAAATATAAGTATCTGATAAACTTTTTTTAAATTAATAAAATACAAATTTAAACAAGTTATCACTTTTCACTCAACAGGCTGGTAAAAATTTACAAGTTTGATGATATATTGAACAAGAGTATAAGGAAAAATAGTTCTTAACCACTGTTTGTAGAAAGGTAAATTTATGCCTTTTTGGAGAGCAATTAGGCAATATCTATCAAAATATTAAATGCCCACTGCCTTTGTCCCAGTAACTCCACTTCTGGGAATTTCATCATATACATATACAATTACATGAAAATGTTCATTGCTACATTTAAATAGCAAAAAACTGGAAACCATCTAAATAGTCTTCTAAAGAGACTGATTACATAAAATATAGTCCATCCAATAGAATTCTATGTAATGATAAAAAAAATAGGTGAATTCGCATGCATTGACATGGAAAGAAATCCAAAATAGGTTCAAGGAGGAAAAAATGCATAACTGTATAAATATAGTACTATTTGAGAGGGAAAAAAACCACACTTCTATACTTTGTTACTGATGTTTATATGCAGCAGATACCACTTTTAGGAAAATCCAAAGAATCCAATTGTTATGTTCTCTAGAAAAGCAAATAAAATTCTAGTAACAACTGATAATGTGACTGGCAATAGACAGTCACTTCTACTTCTGTAGGTGACTAGATCATCCCACTTCACCTTTTCCCCTTTATTTTAGGAGGGATATATACCTGCGTCAGCTGAGTCATCTTGATTTCATCTAGGCAAAATTAAAACCCAATCTAACCACCCCTCACCTAAGACAAAATTCTGTAACCTGCTTTCTAAAAATGGTAAGTCCACGCAACCTTAGAGTCATTATCAGTTGAACGTGTCCAACATCCATCTGCTCTGCTGCAATATAAATTCACTTCTAGTTCACTCATTTGTTAACACATTAAATAGTTTGATACTGAGGACTGAAGTCTGCCAGATACAGGATACGATGACAAATAAAAACATTAGGCAAGCTTGTCCAAAGAGGTCAATACAGTCACGTAGTAAGGAGGCTCAGGCAGTTGTTTCTGGAAAGAAAGGGGAATTCTGCACACACTTGGAACACGTTCCCAGTAACCTCCAACCACTCCTCACCCCCCAATGCAGGTAGAGAGGTAAGGAGGGGCTGGAGAAGGGCGAGTCTCACAGGGCAGGCACCTATTCACCCTCCTGGGCCTGAAAGGCTGTGTCCCAGGGAGGCAGCCCAGAAGTCTGTGGAAGCTGCCATGAGAACACTCAGGCCCAGGCACGAGACCCCTTCCTTCTACTCTCTGGTTAGCATGCTCTCCCCAGCAGGGTATGGTCCTCTTCCCTCTCCCTCCCCTTTTCATAACTAATTGCCTAGGAATCTCCCCAGGCTTACCCCTGTTCCCAACAGCAAAAAAGAGAGACTTTCTAATGGGAGGGGGGAGTGTTCCCCAGACTGCCAGTTTTTACTAGTTAGGCCTTTTAAAAAAAAGAGCTGTTTTCCCTCTGTCCAAAACATAGAAGAATAAAAAAACTTACAGCTTGCTCAAAGTCATAATTCCACCCCAAAATGTACAATCTATCTACACTGCATAAGAAATGTAAAATATAAGTGAACAAATCCACTAACGATTAATAGCAATTTTTAAATAATCATAGCTACCTATGTCTTTTGTGAATAAAGTGCCACCCAAAAGCTAATTTTCCATTTGCTATAAATTAGCAGCTTTTCAATACTCAGATATTTTCAAAACTCTATCTCACCCAGTATATTAAATAAGACTTCAATGTCCCAAAGGAAAAGCAAGGGCTTCTTGTCAGATGGATCTGGAATGAAATCCTTCAGGCAACCTAAGCTCTCAGCCTCTGTCTTCTCATCTGTGGAATGAGAACCACAGGGAGTTATGATATCTCCCCAGGTTGTTAAAGCGATCAAAGGACAAAGCAAGGTACCTACCACATACCAAGTGCTAAATAAGTGTTAGTTATCAAGGTCCAAAGTTTAATTTATAAATTTGAGTCAACATATTGTTAACAGTAAACAAGGACTCAACTCTAACGGACTATTTTAGCTTGGTTTTCATAATTATAAACCAGCCACAACAAATTTCCCCTATTTGAGGATAATTAATATAAATTCTAAAAATAATCCTAAATTTAACAATGCACTGCAATCAAAAATGATGATATGGATGTGTGTATATATAAATATATTGACATAGAAAACTGTCCACAAAGCACGAAGTAAAAAATGCAAGGTAGATAATAGTATGTGCAATCTGATCCCGTATTTGTAAAAAAAAAAATACATACATGTATATACACACAAACATACTTGCATATGTGTAGGGAGAAAATGGTTGTTTTGATTTTCTTCTTTATACTTTTTTATTCCCCTTGCCCCGTAGTAAATTCATTTTTTATAATGAGCATGTGCTGCTTTCAGAAGCAGAGCTTTAGAAAAAAACAGTTGCAACTGTGCTCAGACAGGTTACTGGGTTAACACAGTCCTATCCAGATACTCAGACAGTACACCTATTAGATCTCAAGAGTTGGAAAGTCTACCGAAAAGCATAATTTTGGCAAAAGTAATACTATTTTGCATTTGTATAATAATCTACAAAGTGAGGCAATGAGGAATGGGAAGTTTGGGGAGTCCAAGACTCACCTGCCCAGGTCCCACAACCTGTAATCAGCAGAGTATGGATCTGCACTCAGATCTGCCCCGCCAAGGCCTCTTCCCCAGCCCTCCTTTCTGAAGGGGATCCTCCGAGCAGGTTCAGGTTGTCCCCCTAGTCACAGGAGATTAATGCTGGCCATTAAAAATCATTAGCATGTGGGCCGGGCATGGTGGCTCATGCCTGTAATCCTAGCACTCTGAGAGGCCAAGGCGGGTGGATCGTTTGAGCTCAGGAGTTCAAGACCAGCCTGAGCGAGAGCGAGACCCCGTCTCTACTAGGAATAGAAAGAAATTGGCCAAACAACTAAAAATAGAAAAAATCTGCCGGGCATGGTGGTGCGTGCCTGCAGTCCCAGCTACCCAGGAGGCTGAGGCAGGAGGATCGCTTGAGCCCAGGAGTTTGAGGTTGCTGTGAGCTAGGCTGACGTCACGGCACTCTAGCCTGGGCAACAAAGTGAGACTCTGTCTCAAAAAAAAAAAAAATTACTAGCATATGTCACATCCCCAAACTTCAGACATAGATTGGAATTTGTAAAGTAATAGTTTGGACATTTTAAAGAAATGTTCTCAAGCATCCCCCACAAATATTTAATATTTCACTATCTTAAACACTCAGCTAAAAATATAAACATTCACCCTGTATTGCATAAATAGGCAACATATGAAAATCCAGATTAAATGCTTTGTCACCCTTTAAGATTCTAAATGATTTAGCACATATTAGTTTAGCCACTAAGAAATATAAAATTAAAACTATACAACTACTTTGGAAAGCAGAATAGTTAAAATTCACTGAGTGTGGAGTTTGCAGGATTGTATCTATCACCTTGCTCCCATCCCCTCTATCCCCAAATCACACTAAAGGCTACTCTGTGCCAAAGCTACCCTAACTGGCAGCCACTGAATAATGATTCTATACTTCCTGTTATTAAACTTGCCTGGAAAGAAACCTTGAAGGAGTCTCTTGGAATTTTCCACAAATTCAGTACACCAAAAAACATTTTTAGTATTTCAAAATAAATATTTCAGAGCATAATTATATCCTTGGTTTAAAAACATGACAGCAAAATGCAGACTCTTTACTCAAAAAGAGTTTCCGTCTTCAATATTCAAGTACTATGTGACTTCAACATATGTAAATCTCACACGCAGTACATTTCATAAAGCTCTTTTCACAAAATTTCCTTTAGATTTTGGGATTTTTTAAACAATAAACACCAGAAAAATAAGTCTTAAAGGAGGCAAAGTACTTACAAGAACTTTCTTTTGTATCTAACTAGTAGAATGCCTTCAAAAGTACCTTTTTTTCATCTATGTTAATGAAAAAGACCCCATGCAGACCACCCGTCCCACTCAGAAATGCTACTAAGACACTATTTTACAAAATGTTACACTGCCCTACTTTTGCACATGACCTGACCTTTGGAGTAACAAAACTTTCATTTGCTTAAGAAAAGCAGCTTCATTGTGCAGCAACATTTTCAAAATGTTTATTTGGTTGAAATATGGAGATTAACAAAATATGGTAGTACTTTAAAAAAATAAAAAGGGGGAAGGATCCATTTTTGTCTGACTTGCATTTTGGAAAACTTCCGCTCCATAGAAGCTTACAAAACATCCTAGAACTAGGAAGCAACAAAACCCAAACTTCACCCATAGTGGGATTAATCACCTAGACTCCTGTTCACTGCTACATTCCTACTCTCACTCCCTACCTTGACTGCTTCCCAACCCCTCCTACATGAGACCTGGAGAGAAACCTCCATGGTAAACTCGGTCCAAGCCCCCTCTGGCTTTTCAGCCTGCCTGCAATTGCACTTACCCGATTGGAACTCACTTCCCAGCTTCCATTCAAAACTCTCTTCTGCTCCTGAGCTGGCCCAGGAGAGGATGCCAGCAGTCTTCATTTGGCAGCAAGCTTCAGCAACTTGGACAGGCTGCACAACACTGCACCTATTTGCTTCTGTTTATCTACACCCGTCCCACCAGCTGGCACCCTCTCGCTCATCACACTGCATGCAGCACTGTGGATCTTTGCACACGGCCCGAGCACGCCCTCACCCAGCACTGCCTGGACACCTGGCCGGTGTGTCCATAAGCCCAGCACGTAATCATTTCCCAAAGTTAAGCACAGTTTCCTCTTGATCATGTGCACTCCTAGAAATCCAGCCTAGAGGCAGGGGAGATACGACATTTCCTTTTATTACCAAACTGCCAGTGTTTTCTTGGAATAACTTCAGCTGGCTCTTCCATAGCTCCAAGGTTGGCAGGGTGCAGAACACTTGGTGGGAGAAGTATTCCCCAGGCAACATGACTTGCATTTTCAAGAAGGTGTAAGAAAGTTCCATGTATCCTGAAGCTTTGTTTTCCCTTGGACCAAAGGCTTGACTTCAGTAAGAACTGACTGCACAAACTCACTGGCTAAGAAGGCTCATCTGTTTTTTATATGTGGCACAACAGCAGGGAACTAATACACAATTCAGGCTTCTCAGGCTACCTGCTGTTCCACGTGAGGATTAATAGGAGGAGACAGGCGGCAGTGTGGTAATCCAGGCAGCCGCCTGCTCTGTCGGGCAGCACTGACTTTCTTCCTACCCCCCCCACCCCACCCCACCCCACCCCACAGGCTCAGAGTCGAGAAAGGGGAGACCTCGTCCCCCATGGGAGGAACAGGTCTGTCTGCCGCTAATCCTGGCAACACCTCCTGCTCCAAATGTATATGGAATGTCCGCACTGCAGACTGAAGCGGGTTGGTTGGTAAAACGGTCCCATGGTCACTGAGGATTTTATCTCATTATGGATTGCCCACAATGACCCTTCCTCCCCAATTAAAACGGCCATCACTGTCTCCAAGAACTCCTGACCAAGAGATCTGTTCCGTTTGAGGGAAGGTGGCCTCACTGCTGGTCCATTCACCAAAGGTCCTTTGTACCTTCGCTATTCTGCAGCTTCTCATCTTACTCCAGGGGGACCGGAGGACTTGTTTGCTTGTGCTTCTAAAGCACGCTCAGGGCAACCTCCAAAATGCGTTTGTGTTTGCTTACCTTCCAAGTGCTCAGCCAAAAAAAGAATCTGCCTCAGTGTCCCAGAAATGCCATTCAAACCAGAAAGGCATATTTTCTGCTAAGGGCCTGACCCCCAGCCTCCCTGCCTGAGCCTAGCACCGCCCGGGGCTGTGCGCCTGACTCTGGAGCCAGTGGAGATGAGACTGGAGTATCTGCCCATCGCTTCCTCATGTTTACTCAAGTCTTGCTTGCTTATCTATGTCTCTCTCTTGCTGACAGGATCTAACAGGATCTCTACATGCCCTGCTGACCACATTTCATTCATTGGACTTCGTAAGAGGGTTTTCCAGGTAACTGAAGCTTATCTCTTTTAAGCATTAGATTTTTTAAAAATTTCAGTCATTTTGGGTATAAATCTTCCCCAAATCTGGCAACTATCTTTCTGCTGCCTTTTAAAATATGAGTTATTAAACATATTTTAACTTTTCCTTGATGATATGAGATCATTGTAAACATAAAATCTTCTTCTGTACTGTGGCCATGAATGGCTAATAAGGAAAGTATGTTAGAAACCTATGTCCCCAGTGCTTTTGAACAGCCATGAACTATGGGAAATTTCAATACTCTACCATCCAAACCACTTCTAGATGGGTCAGGCCCAGAACACAGCCAGAAAAGGGCTGGGGCCAGATCCGGAAGGGTAAGAAGTCTAGACTTGGTCCTGTGGATGGATGGTGCAAAGTCACTAGGAGATTTAAAGCAGAGGAACTGCAGAATTTCTATTTGTGATCTGGAAGTACAGTTTGGGTAGGAATAAGAATGAAGACTGAGAGAAGGGAGGAATTACAAGGGGCAGGGAAAATGAATAATAGAGCAGGATTAAATACACCATCTGGCTCAGTGATCAATGGATCACAAGAGGTGACACAAAGAGAGGACCTCAGGATGACAATGCTCTTTCTAGTTTGGCATATTGGGTACATGGTGATGTGTAAGCCAAGATGAGAAGAAATGGTGGGAAGAAAGCAAGTCTAAGGTGAAAACAGCGGATTTTCCTCTGTTCCCATAGAATCTAAGGGACCTGTGGAACAACCTAGGCATAAGCCACTTTCCCAGGCTAGAAAATTAAGTCCAAATTCCTCTTTCTGGCACCTTCTCCTTTGCTCACGCTTGACCCCTAGGTTCCCTTCCCCCCAATCTAATCCTCCTTAAGTCCTTTCCATGGAGTCGCTGACAGCCTCCCTGGCGGCAGGGCTCTCTCCCTTATCTGAATTTCCACATCACTAACTCCAACACCACTTGCGCTGGCAGGCACTCGGCCTTTATCACTACTGGAGGACAAGTCTTCTCTGTCCACTGAGGCTGCCATCAGATCAGCTCATATTATTATCTCTGTCTAGCATGTGCTCACTCTGGGAAGCACAGTAAGCCCCTGGAACACAAGGATCTTACATTTTAGCTGCTTCACACCTAATATGGTGATGGATATCAGATGTTAAATAAGTATATTTAAATAAATGGTTAAGTATTTACATGTTTAAATTTTAAAAAGTATATTTAACTATATTTAAATAAGTTTATTTAAATAAATGGGTTGAACTATATACAGATCAGAATGTGTTTTCTACCTAGAATTTAATGGTGCTTTTTTATCCCCTTTATCACAATACAAGGGTGAACTCTCACAGTCCTTCTAAAGTAACAGGTCTTCAAGAGTCTCCTTACACTAAATTATTCTGCCTTCCACATAAGCACATGTCATCAGCCATTTTCCAGAAAAAAATTCATCTTGTTTACCTCCCCGTCACCTTCTCAGTCTTTGTGGATCTTTTTTGTATAAAAATAAAAATCTCCTTGGTGTCCTAAACAATCCTGTTGCAACCTGAGAAGCCTGGGCCCTCAGGCAGATGGGCGGCTCATGTTTCCATGAACCTCCAGGACAAAGGACCCTATTTGGAGGAGGGACATCTGGTTAAAATATTTCAACACTCACAAAGACTACCTGCTCAACCCAGCTAGAGGCTCACATTGGGCGGGCCTTCCCAGAAACACCCTGGGCCAGCACTCCCAAGATGGGCAGAGGAGTCCTGGATCTTGTGATAGGACAGGATGGCAGAACCCGACACTAAGCTGCATACTGGGAAGCAGTGGCCCGGAAGGTTCCCATACAGAGAACGAGAGCATTGCAAACAGCACTTCCACCAACAGTCAGCCTTCCACCAGCCCATCCTTCACCACAGAGGCAAGTGGGAACAAAATGGGTATCATTTAGAGCCTGAGAGTCAATTATTTAAGTGTATGCACAACAGAAGACACATATTGCCCTCAGAAGTTTATTGGCAAGTCAGGAGAGAAGAACAGCCGAAGGCAATATTAAAGTACGAAAAATCATTGAAACATTAGGTACTAGGGGTGGGGGGAAGGTTCAATGGACTTGGAGAGCTGGTGGGCTTCTCCTCCCACCACCGGAGGCTGGTGATTTCCAGACTGAAACAGCTAGTTCTGCAGCACTTTTATACGAGCTTATCAACAGGAAACAGAAACAAACACGATACCATGCAAGCTCACTGGAAGAAGCGCGCTTAATTAAAATTGCACTTGGCAGAACAATCTTGAGTGAAAAAAAGTACAACAATTCTGAATTATAAAGAGACTGAATGGGGCCAAAAAGAGAAACACAGAGATTATCAAACGTAAAAGCCAAAGTTTCGATTTCAGCACTCATAACAGGCACCTTCAACTCCCTTGGCTGCCCTCATCATCAGGCTGGCACCTACCTGCAAAACTCCAACACAGGTTACTCTAAGTTCCAATCCGTTCCACACCTGTCTCCTTGCAGCTGAACAAGGATGAGATCGAACAGACCGTCCAGGCTGGCTGGCCGCACTGATTCAGCTCCACTAACCTGGAGAGGACCCTTGGTGCCACTGGCAGTCCAACCACATCCCCCAAGCCTCTCCCTCTTCACCCCCCTAGTAGATGATCCTACACCTCTCTCCCTGCTCCTCAGACCTCCACTCCCCACCCCCATCCTCATTCTCAGCCAATGACTCTCTCATTGCCCACTATGACCTGGACTTCTCCCCAAGGTCAGCCTCCAAGTTACCCCACCCTCTTGGTTTTCCTCCTACCCTCCCTGCCAACAGCTCCTGTTCAGAGTCCTTCACCAGAGCCCCGTAGTCCCCAAACCTCCAAATGCTGGAGGACCTCCAGCTCGGCCCTTGGATCTCTTCTCCATCTGTACTCATTCCTTGATGATCTCATCTAGACCAATAGAAATGTCACCTTTCTTAGTTCGTTGGGGTTGCTATAACAAAATACCTTCGACTGGGTAATTAATAAACAACAAAAACTTATTGCCTACGGTTCTGGGGGCTAGAAAATTCAAGAGCAAGGCTCCAGCACATTTGGTGTCTGGTGAGGGACGCTCTCTGCTTCATAGATGGAACCTTGCTGCGTCCTTACATGGAAGAAGAGCAAAGCCTATTTTATAACGAGCACTAATCCATCCCATTCATGATGCAAGAGCCCTCATGACCTAATCAACTCCCAAAATCTGCACCACTTAATACCATCATTTTGGGGGTTAGGTTTGAACGTGTGACTTTTTTGGGGGACACATATACTCAGACCATAGTACTATGTACAGCCAACAACTCCCAAACTCCACACTTACGGACCCAAATGCTTCATCGCCATCTTCCTCGGATGTTTAATATGTGTCCCAAACTTAACTTGTCTACAACTGAGCTCCCAATATTCTGCCCCTCCTTTGCTCCTCCCACAGTCTTCCCCATCTGAGTAAATGCGACTCCTTCCTTCCACTTGCTTAGGGGAAAAATTCTGGATTCCTCTTTGATAAGAATCACCACCTTCCTCCAAGTCCACATATTCAGCAAATCCTGTCTGTTCCACCTTCAAAACACATCCACCATCCAACTATTCCTCAGCACATCCACTACAATTCTGGTCCAAGCCAGCAGCACACCTCGCCTGCGTACTTTAACACATTAACTGCCATGTGAGTTGTATTTAACTTATGCTAGTTTTGAGCCCGGAGCCCACGAAGCATAGGTAACTCACACATCTCTTTACCCTGGGAGCCACGCGGTGTGCGGGCCACTCACGCTGTCATGCTGCAGCTTACATGTCATGTGATGGGTGGCCCCCTGCGCGAAACCACAGAAAACGATAAAAAATAACAAATTTCTCATTACATTGGAAGGGATCATTTTGTTTTTGAAGTTTTTATTCTATCTTTGTAATAAAAGACCATGGCCCCAAGGAAAAAAATATTTTTTCTAGTGTGGCAGTCAATGTGTTAAAAATCTCCTAAGTGATCTCCTAGTGTCGACTCTTACCTCCTAAACTCTGATCTCAACACAAAAGCAAGAAGAATTCCTTTAAGGGAAAGTCAGAATATGTCATTCCTCTGAAAAGCCTCCAGGGGGTTCCTATATACTTAAAACCTAAAATCCTCACAATGACCTGTAAGACCTTCTGTAGTCTGCCCCCATCCCATTACCTTTCAATCGATCCTCACACTCCCTGGTCCTTCCTCACTCTGCTAAACCATTCTGATCTTGCAGTTCCCGAAATAAACTAGGCTTGCTACCACATCAAGGACACTGTTGAAGCTGTTCCCTCAGCTTAAACGTACCTCCCCCAGTGCCCCATATCCGGATGGCTCGCTTCCTCACCTAGAGGCCACTGCTCAAACGTCAACTTCTCAGTGACCTTACTTAAATTTCAGACACTTCCAGCTCCCTATTATCCTTCCCTATCTTATTTTTCTCCAGAGTACTTAGCAACCACATGATACGATAACATATATTTTACATATTTGTTTAATAACTATGTCCCCAGCTAGGATATAAGTTCCAGAAGCTCCTAAGTGATCTCCTAGCATCTACTCTTACCTCCTAAACTCTGTTCTCAACACGAAAGCAAGAAGAATTCCTTTAAGGGAAAGTCAGAATATGTCATTCCTCTGAAAAGCCTCCAGGGGGTTCCTATGTATGTAAATGAATAAATGCTTCATTTATTTGTTTAGTCACTGCTGTATTCCCAGGACTAACAGTGCTTTCCTGATACTTAAAGTTTCTCAATAAATATCTGTTGAATGAATGAATGACAGAGAATGCCCAGAAAAAACTTACATACCGGCCTACCGTAAAACAGACTGCTAAACTTTCAAACAAATATTCAACATTCAGATGGTGCCCCATGCAAAGATGGCTGCCTCCTCCTTCACTTACTCGTTTCTTTACCCCTCCAAGTCAGGGATCTAAGCTCAAATGCAGGCGTATCTCCAAGGTACTGTGGGTCTGGTTCCAGATCACAATGAAGCAAGTCATAGGAATCTTTTGGTTTCCCAGTGCACATAAAAGTTATGTTTACAATATACTATAGTCTATTAAGTGTGCGATAACATGTCTAAAAAAAAACCAATGTGCATACATTAATTAATTAGGACAGGTGTGGTGGCTCACACTTGTAACCCTAGCACTTTGGGAGGTCCAGGTGGAAGGACTGCTTGAGGCCAGGAGTTCAAGGCCAGCCTGAGCACGAGCAAGACCTCTTCTCTACAAAAAAAAATAGAAAAATTAGCCAGGCATAGTGGCATGTATGTGCAGTCCCAGCTACTCCAGAGGCTGAGGCAAGAGGATCCCTGAGCCCAGGGGTTTGAAGGTTGCAGTGAGCTATAGTGACGCCACTGCACTCTAGCCTGGGTGAGACCTTGTCTCAAAAAAAAAAACACTTTACTGCTAAAATACAGTAATGAACTTCTGAGCCTTCACTGGGTTCTAATCTTTTTGCTGGTGGAGGGTCATACCTCAATGTTGACGGCCTTGTTCTGGATTAGGCTTTGGCTTAAAAGAATGTTAAAGCTGGTTTGAATTTCTATCCAAACCAATCAAACTTTCTCCGTATCAGCAATAAGGCTGTTTTGCTTTCTTATCATCTGTGTGCTCACTGGAGTAGCACTTAATTTCCTTTAAGAACTTTTCCTTACATTCACAACTTGGCTGTTTGGTGCAACGGGCCTAGCTTTCAGCCTATCTCGGCTTTTTGACATGCCTTCCACACTAAGCTTAATCATTTCTAGCTTTTGATTTAGTGGGAGTGGACTCTTCCTTTTACTTGAACACTTAGAAGCCACTGTAGGATTGTTAATTGGCTGATTTTAATATTGTTGTATCTCAGGGAACAGGGAGGCCTGAGGTGAGGGAGAGAGGTGGGGAACAGCTGATCGGTGGAGCAGTCAGAACACACATAACATTTATTGATTAAGTTCACATGTTTATATGTTTATAAGTTTATATGGGCAGGGTTTGTGGGTCACAAAACAATTACAGTAGTAACATCAAAGATCACTGATCACAGGTCACCGTAACAGATATAATAATAATAAATTTGAAATATTTCAGGAATTACCAAAATGTGACAAAGAGTCACGAAATGAGCACATGCTGTAGGAAAAATGGCGCCATCAGACTTGCTCAACACAGGGCGACCACAAACCTTCAATTTGTAAAACACGTGGTACCTGAAAAGGGCAGTGAAGCAAAAGTATGCCTGTGCTTTCGGGAGCAGGCAGGGACCTAAAAGAGCAGAACAGCCTGGGTGGGGCGCTGTGACCACATGAAGAGCTCATTCCCCACCTGGAAGAGGCGGCTGTTCCTGAACTCCAACAAACTGCTGTCAAAAGGCCTCGTGTCACCAGAGCTTCCAAGAGGAGGTAGATAGGTGGAGTTTTATACAGTAAAATCTTCCAATTTTAGAAGGTTGAAAACTAGTTCAAAGTTCTGGCCAATGAAATACAAGGCAAAGTTGTTTGTCAGAGCTCCTGAGCAGGCTCCTTAAAAGAGTGCGGGTTTGTCCTTGCCCTTTCTTTCCTTGTTTTGGCTGCATGCAACGTGAAATAGACGGATGGAGCCCTCATGGCCATCTTAGGCCATGAGATTTCAGAAAGATAGAGTCGCACCCTAGCTTGTGTTTAAAAATAATTAGTTGGGAGACCATTAGGCTGGGACAGCCCAGAGTCTTGGGTTCCTGTGTAAGCAAATCCAAATTCAATTCAATGTAAACAGTAAAATGAAACTTAAGTTTAACCAAACAGAAACCACCAACTAACCTCTAACTAAAGACTTTACCAATCAGAAACTGCCAACTAACCTCTACCTAGGGTCTTTCCACTTGAACCAATCAAATATTTTCTTTGTTTTGCTTCCCTGAACATTTCATAAGCTTTCCCCTATGCCCACTAGATGAAGCCCTGAACTGTGCACCCATCTGGTGCAGCCCAATTCATGACTATGCTGGGCACTGCTGTAACAGGGACTCTCTGTGGGGGCCCTGCCTCCCAGACAATTTTCCTGCCTGGGCCCACAGCTCTCCAAGATATCCTCTGAAATCTAGGTAGAGGTAGCTATACCTCCACAGCTCTTGCACTCTGCATAGCTACAGAGTTAGCACCACATGGACATCTCCAAGGTTGAAAGCCTGTGCCTTCCACAGCAGTGGCCCATGCCACACCTGAGCTACATACAGCTGGGGTGCCCAAGAAGCACTGCACTGGATTGCAGGGAGCAGAGACTTAAGGTGGCCCTGGGCTGTGAGCCCCAATGTCACCTTGGGCCACTTCCTTGAAATTGTTTTGCCCCCAAGGCCCAGGAAATCTGGGCCAGTGGTAGCTCCCCTCTCCCCTCACCACCACCAAGAACTCCCAGATGCCTTCAGGGTCTTTCTTCCAAACAGCCCTTTTGTTTTTTACAACCCGGCCAGGCAGAGCATCTTCCAAATCTTTAAGTTATGCTTCCCTTTTGATTATAATTTCCATCTTTAATTCATTCTACCTTCTCACATTTTATTACAAGCAATCAAGAGAAGCCATGCAGCATCCTGCACACTTTGGTTAGAGCTTTCTTCCATCAAATATCCTAGTTCACTGCTCTGAAATCCTGCTTTCCACAAAACATTAGGACATGGACACAATTCACTCAAGTTCTTTGCCACTTTATACCAAAGATGGCCTTTCCTCTAGTTTCTAGTAAAGTATTCCTCGTTTCTAAGACCTCATCAGAATGATCTTTACTGTCCCTATTTCTATCACCACTGTGATCATGACCACTTAAGTAATCTCTAAGAAGCTTCAGGCTCTATCCACAGTTCTCTTCTTCTGAGCCTCATCAGAATCACCCTTAGGACGCCATTCATAACCATCTAGGCTTTTTCCAGCACGCGCCTCCACACTCTTCCAGCCTCTACCCTTTATCCAGTTCCAGAGCCATTTCCACATTTTTGGTATTGATAGCAACACCCCACTTCGCAGAACCAATTTCTTAGTCCATTTGTGCAGCTATAACAAAAATACTACAGACCGTGTTATTTATAAACAATGGAATTTTATTTCTCAGTTCTGGAGGCTGGGAAATACAAGATCAAGGTGCTGACAGGCCAGTCAATCTCTGGTAAGAGTTGCTCTCTGTCTTATGGTGCAGTCTTGTTGCTGCATCACCGAAAGGGAGGAACACTGTGTCCTCACATGGTGGAAGGGACAAAAAGGGTCAAACTCTCTCCATCAAGCCCTTTCTTAAGGACACCTAATCCCATCCCATTCATGAGGGCCTCAATTACCTATTAAAGGCCACACCTCTTAATACAGTTGCCTTGGGAATCTAAATTTTGGAGGAACAAAAACATTCGAAACATGGCAGAAGCCATTAAAATAGGAGTTGGGGAGGATATGCCCTTGGCATTCATGAAAACCTAAACAAGAGAGGATTCAGGACAGTGGTGAAGGCAATGCCAGAGGACACTGAGCAAAGCAGTGATAGACTGTCCTTGTGCACCAGGAGACACAAACAAGAATGTTCATGGCAGAGCTGCTACTCGTAACTGCAAAAACCCACAAATCACCCAATATTCTCCAAGGAGACAGGATAAAGTGTGCTATGTAGTCACAATGGCATATAACACAGCAATGAAAAGTTAGTTCTTTAAGACTAAACACACTACGATATAATTTTTATAAAGCTTACAAACAAGCAAAGTGGCCTGTTTGGAACCAGATCACACAGCAGCCTCTGCCTCCTCCCCCCCACTCCCACCCATGGAAAAACTGTCTTCCATGAAACCTGTCCCCGGTGCCAAAAAGGCTGGGGACCACTGTTCTATATAATTATGCTTTATAATTACATGTATCTTTCATATCCAATATGAAATGAGCACATGCTGTAGGAAAAATGGCGCCATCAGACTTGCTCAACACAGGAAAATAACAAAGGAAAAACCTTAAAATGAATGGAGGAATGGAAACAAATAAGCACAGATTATTCTTTCTAGAAAATGAGGAAGAAAGGGAGGAGAGAAATGGTATAAACACCAGTGCGAGACACAGGTAATGAGAGTGCTTTTAGAATAAAAGCAAACTGGATGGCTTCACAGGCAGAAGGGAAGAAGTCTGCAGAGAAAGGGAAAGACTGCAGGTGAAGAGAAGACATGACCAATAAAAGCTCCAGCGAAAGTAGAGAGGAAGGGGACAAAGACGGGAATGACCTTGAAAAGAAAGCAGGCCCATCCTCTAATTCCAGAGATAAGGAGATAAAAACAGGTCTTAGGCCAGGCAGGGGCCCACACCTGTGATCCCAGCACTTTGGAAGACCCCGGCAGGAGGACTGCTTGAGGCCGGGAGTTTGAGACCAGCCTGGGCAACATAGGGAGACCCCACCTCTCCAGAAAGTTTTTTAAATAAAAAAATAACCAGGCTGTAGGTCTAAATAAAATTTGGAGAGAAGGTGGGTAGAGCTAGGCAGAAAGTTGAAGAAAAGCATACCCAGTGGTGTCAATTTCCTTGAGGCCAGAAGTCAGGTCCCCTACTGAGAATAAGGGACAGCAGAGGTTGCGCAGGGGGCTCCTGCAAGTAGTGAAGGCTTGCAAGAATCACAGGAGGCTGACAAAGAACAAGGAAAAGGCACTGGAAGGCACAACTGAGATTAGAAACAAGAAATTGCAGGCCGGGCGCAGTGGCTCACGCCTGTAATCCTAGCTCTCTGGGAGGCCGAGGCGGGCGGATTGTTTGAGCTCAGGAATTCGAGACCAGCCTGAGCAAGAGCGAGACCCCGTCTCTACTAAAAATAGAAAGAAATTAATCGGACAACTGAAAATATATAGAAAAAATTAGCCGGGCATGGTGGCGCATGCCTGTAGTCCCAGCTACTCAGGAGGCTGAGGCAGGAGGATTGCTTGAGCCCAGGAGTTTGAGGTTGCTGTGAGCTAGGATGATGCCACGGCACTCACTCTAGCCCGGGCAGAAGAGTGAGACTCTGTCTCAAAAAAAAAAAATTGCTAGCTAGCAGCACCAACCACATGCTTATCTGATTTTCTGGTTCCAACAAAACTGGTATGTTCTGAAATGAAAGATTTCACAATTCCTGGTGTTTTAAAAGTCAAATTTGCTATGTTACTTACATCACAGTAAGTCACTCCTTGCTTTGCCCTCTATCTCATTTACCTTTGATCTACTCAGATTTTTCTCTTTTAACTTAGTCTTAAAAGTCTTAACCAAAAAACAGCCAAAGACATTGCAGAATTTCACTTGACAATGATTCCAATTTTCTCCTCCAGATAAAAATAAGGCTGAAGTGGATACTTCCTTGATACCCGTGCTGTGGCATCAGTGAGCAGCGATCACGTCACTGGGCAGTCTCCATCCTTCCCATTCAGCGGAAGATGTGTGTCCAGTAAAGAAGCATTTAAAATCTAGCTCTCCCACTCCCTTGGCTTATCACCAGCTACTCAGGCACCAGCTGCATTCTGTGCTGCTGCTGTCAGGACGAGCACTGGCCTCTGACAACCAAATCTGGACAGCTTAGTTTCCCTACTGAGAAGACAATTCCACAGCAAATCAGGGAAGAACAGTCAACTTCCAGTTCTTTTTCAGTCTTTTCAGCCGCCTCAGTCTGGATGGAGATGACCATTTTCAACAGCCTCCAGCTGGTCTCCCAGCAGCGCCCCGCCCAGCTGGCCCTTTTCCTCACAAGAGTGCCTCAGGCAGTTTTCCTACACTCATGGTCTCCAGCCCCTGCGGTAAAGTCCAAACTCCTAGCCTGATAAACATGGTCTTCCACACTCACTTTTCCGGCCTCGCCAAGCCCCTCAGAGCCCCCTAAATGCAGCTTTCCATTTCCAGTCTTCTGGACCTTTGCACATGCTGGTCTCTGCTTCTAACGCCTTTCCCTCCGTGCTACTCTGCGTGCCCAGCCTTGGCTCTTCCTGCGAGACCCACGAGAGCACCATCACCTCTTAATGTTCTTTTTGCACCTGTTCCGCCCAGGAGAAGCAAGATCATTCTTGCCTACGGGTGCTGTGTTGTGTGGACACCTCTGTCCCAACATCCTTCAAACATAGGGCTCACCTCTCTTCACCTTTGCATCCCCGTTTAGCCCAGTACCAGGCAAACAGAAAAGTGCTCCATAATGTTTGTGGACTGAAGGCCAAATGACCCAGGTCACCTGGTCACTACTGCCTCACAGAGAGGACTCTGAAGAGAAAGCGAAGTAAGGAAATCATGGTCTAATTCATTCATTCAAGGACAACTGCAACGCATCTA
>CAUYSK010017925.1:0-16467 GCA_963575035.1 Avahi laniger
TTTTTTATAGAATGTCTTTTGTTTCTTTGGGTAGATGCCCAGTAATGGGATTGCTGGATTAAATGGTAGTTCTACTTGTAGCTCTTTGAGGTATCTCCATATTGCTTTCCACAGAGGTTGCACTAGTTTGCAGTTCCACCATCAGTGTATGAGTGTTCCTATCTCTCTGCATCCAGGACAGCATTTATTGTTTTGGGACTTTTTGATAAAGGCCATTCTCACTGGAGATAAGTGATATCTCATTGTGGTTTTGATTTGCATTTCCCTGATGATTAGAGATGTTGAGCATTTTTTCATATGAAGAAGACCCTAAAGGCAATCACAGCAACAACAAAAATAAATAAATGGGACCTGATCAAATTAAAAAGCTCTGCACAGCCAAGAAAACTATCACAAGAGCAAACAGACAACCTACAGAATGGGAGAAAATATTCACGTGTTACACATCCGATAAAGGGCTGATAACTAGAATCTATATAGAACTCAGGAAAATCAGCAAGAAAAAAATCAAACAACTCTATCAAAAAGTGGACAAAGGACATGAACAGAAACTTTTCAAAAGAGGACAGAATAATGGCCAAGAGCTCATTTCTTTTTGGCCCTGAGTGATAACCTATCGTCTGTAAGTGCTGCAGTTTATTTCATCATTCACATACTGCAGGACATCTTGGTTGCTTCCAAGTTTTGGCAATTATGAATAAAGCTTCTATTAACATCTGTGTGCAGGTTTTTGTGTAGACATAAGTTTTCAACTCCTTTGGGTAAAGACCAATGAGTGTGATTGCTGGATCATTCATTCATTTTTAACATGTGTCTTGTCCCCTTTTTGAGATTGCAAGCTGCTTGAGGGCAAGGAACATATCGTGTATCTCTTCGCATTTCCAACAGAGAATGGCATGATGTTATGTGCAGAATAATAATACGATGTTGTATTATAATTTCTGATTTATAAGCTTTCCTATAGCTTCTCCTCCTCCTCCCTCTTTCTTATATTTCCTGATTGTTTTATACAGTCACTATGCAATGTTTTTATACTCATATAATAGTGTCCATAACAACTCATACTGTGGGTACAGGATTAATTTCTGATTTTTGATAAGGAGACAAACTCAGAAGTTAAATAAATTTCCCAAGACCATGTAGCCAGTGAGTAAGAAAGCTGGGCCTCCTAAGGACTGACTAGATTGCTTCTCCTTTGAGGCTGCAGACTCCCACCAGTGCTCCTCAGGGAGCTAAGGATCCTTAGGATCACAGAGACAGTAAGTGGCAAAGTTGGGGTTGGAAATCAGATCATCAGAGTTTCACTAATGTGTTATCTGTCATGGTGTTTATACTGAGCAGATGTAGATAGATTTTGTTCATGCCCAGGCTTTGATTCCAGAAAGGACTCTTTCTGCACTTCAGAAGCCATTACAAATAACGAGTGAGCATCTCTTCTGTTCTTGGCATGGAGCGTGGCTGTGGAAATACTGCTGTGCAAAAGTCTAAAGCCCTACCCTTTGAGCCTACAGTCCAGAGGGATAAACAGACATCAATTGTATGTTAGCACAAATGATTAATAATGACTATTACAGATGTTTAGAAGGAAAGAGTGTGGTGATGGGGTAAAATGTGAGGGGTGTTTGGCCTACTTTCGGGAGTCTCAACATGAGAATGTGACTACACTGCAGAACTTGACCAGGGCATAGACTGAGGCAGGTACATCTCTAGCCATCAAGCTATGGTCTCTCTGGGTTATGCTCATGGTCAAATGCAACGGAATGAAACTGTGTTATAGGAGAAGAAGGGGAGATGCTTACTCACGGATTAACCTCACAGAATACGTGGAAGCGGTGACTCTGTACAGCCAGTAATCTCCTGGGGAGCAAAGAGGTAAGCACCTGTTTAAGGGCCATGGATCATTTCCCTTCTCCAAGAATCCTAAGGCAAGAATGTAAGTCATAGGAATTGGCTTCTTTAGATGGGCTCAAAAAGGTAATGGAAATCCCTAAGAAAATGACTTTGAAGAAACAATTCTCATGTGAAAGCATAAGTTCCACAAGATTGGTTAAAAATTATATATACATATATAAATATAGAATTATATATGCATACATATATATATATACACATCCACATCTACACAGATACACACACACGTATGTGTGTATATAAAATCAAACACAGAAAAATACAAAAGCCATAATAAACAGATTTATACTTGTCCACTACCTCATAAACAGATATTATTTTGCCATACTTACTTTCACTTGCTCTGTTTTAAAGAAAGAACCATGAGATTACAGCTAAGGTACAAGAGCCCATCCATTCCCTTTCCCTCCCTTTTCTGAGATAACTGTCATCTGAAGTTGGTCTGTATGTCTTTTTAACTTTTACTTTGTTTTTACTCTAAATTTGTATCTATAATTTTACTATTTAAAAGTGTCTATAAAAATATAATTCTGTGTATTTTAAAATTTACACAAATGGTATGCTATTGCACATTTCTTTTGGAATTGCTTTTTAATTCTCCATTGTGTTTCTGAGATTTATGTAAGTAGATGTGGTTAATTCATTTTAACTCTTGTATACTTTTACAAATTGAATAAACACTAGTTCTACTATCCAGTTCCCCACCAATGATGACTGTTCCCACTTTTCTCTGTTGTAAACAGAGCTGCAATGCACATCTTTGGACAGTCTACTTATGCTCATATGTGAGAATTCCTTTAAGGTACTTTTCTAGAAATGGAATTGCTAGGTTGTAAGATATGCATGCATGAGATCAGGCTGACTAGGAATTACCAAATTATTTTCCAAAATGGTAATATAAATTACACATCCACTACCAATAGAGTAAAATTCCTGTTTTCCCACATTCTTGCCGCTATTTGAAATTCTCACATTCGAAAGTTTTGCCAGTCTTTTGAGGGTAAAATGGTATTTCATTGTTGCTTTAAGTTGCATTTTCTTGATTATTGGTGAGATAGAGACCATTTTCTTAAGATCCTTGGACATTTATATTTTTGTCTTTATTGAATCATCTGTACATATACTTTGTCTATTATTTTTAGTATGTTTATTATTATTATTATTGATTTATAATTGTTCAAAATATATTCTGAACACTAATACTTTATCAACAAATATTTTCTTCTAGGATGTATCTTGTCTTTTAGGTTTTCACATCTTTAAAAGAGCTAGGATGTAAATAACTAATGTTTGATCAATCTTGTGGAACATGTGCTTTCACATGAGAATTGTTTCTTCAAAGTTATTTTCTTAGGGATGTCTATAATTGGTACTATAATGCTGGCACTCTCAAAACTTTTTGGAATTTTTATTTTGGAATTGCATTAAAAGTCAGTAGGACAATTAATGAAGGAAATAAGTTTTGTTCATTTAGAGATAGAGTTGACAAATTTTTCTATAAAGGGCCAGATAATAGTAATTTAAGTATTTGCAGGTTCAGTTTGCTATTGTGGTACGTGAAAGCCACTGGAGACAGTATGGCAACAGTGAGCATGGCTGTATTCCAATAAAACTTCATCTGTAAAAACCAGGCCATGGAGTGGATTTGCATTAGAGCACATATTTACTTTTGATTAGTAACTTTATTTCCCAGCATGATTGATCTTTCTTTACAAAATTTGGTGTCAAACGTCATTTGGTTGTTGCCAATAATCAAATTCCCTCTGAACCATGAAGAGCCGCCTCTACTGAGAACATGAACATTCAACATGAAATGACATAGGATACAAAGGGAATGAGAAAAATCAAACAACTGGGAACATTTGTGACATGGCACATTGTTTTCCAATGGAATAACTTTTGAACCTTTAGGGCTGACTAAATGCTGTGAAAACAACCCCAAATCTCAGTGACTTTAACTCAATAAGCTATTTTTCTCATTTCTTAGGAGTCTGTTGTAGGTTGGTAGGGGTCAGAGGAATCCAGTTTCTTTCCCTTTAGTGGCTCAGTCATCTATTAGATGGTCTCAGAATCTCCAGCAGATCATTTGAGTGCGGCTAAGAGATGAGGAAGGAGAGGGAACATGGATGACTGTGTGGAAGAGTTTACGGCAGACCTCAAGGGGGCATGGTTCCTTTCTGCCCACATATTGATGGCCAGACTCAGTCACATGGACACATCTAACTGTAATGGAGACTGGGAAATGTAGTCTAAGTGTAAGTTCAGGAAGAAGAGGAAACTGATAAGAGTGAACATCTAGCTAGTCTCTAGCACGTACTTTGAAGCGTACTGGGTCTTTTAGGGGTAAGAGTTACAGTGTGTCGATTTTTTAAAAAGTGAGCATATTACTATATAATCACACTTTGTAACTAATAAATGTTCAAAAGTCTGAGTCCTGACTAAGCACCAGGTTAACCTGTAAGTCTATGTTTTGTGATGCAAATAAATGCTTCATTAGTCTGACCTAATACATGCTTAATACGCAATGGAAGTATTACTGGCAGAGTTTTACCTCACACGTTCCTTAAAGGGAACCCACATTTCTAAAATGAAGACATAGTAAGTTTAATTTTAGGAAAGAATGACATAGAAAGGTCTTTAAATGAACAATACTCTTTTATAAAGTTTGCCAGAACCATGCCAAGGGTGAGATGCCTGTGCGGTGGTTTGAGAAAACCACGCTCCTCTAAGCATTCTGTGTCTTTGAAGCTGCACACCTTCTTTTTAGAAATAGGTGAATCATGTGTGCTAGGGTAAAAGTATCTCTATTATAGGTCTTCTATTGCACAAGATTATAAAGTAGAAAAATCACATGATTTGTAATTTTAGTTTCTAGCTTCTATAAAAACGATCTGTGAGAATGTGGGCACTTTTTTACTTTCTCTGAGCTTCTGGTTTTTGTTTTGTAAAGTGGAAGTAATATCTACCTTGCAGGGCTGTTGTGAAAGTTAAATTGGAAAGCGTATCTAGAAGCAGGCACTCTACAAATTATAGATCCCTTCCCCCCTCTTCTACTGCCAGCTCAGTCATTCGTTAGTTGTTTGAACTTGAGAAATTCACTTTACCTTTCTGGGCTCAGTTTTCTCATCTGTAAAGCATTAAGTGTGGGCTTAAATAATGTCTAAATTCCTTTGAGCTCTAACGCTCATAGATAACATGTGAAAGTTTCACATACATGACCTTGGCTCAATTGGAGCATTTTAAAGGCTTAATAAAAATAGAATTTTGGGCTGGTGTGGTGGCTCACGCCTGTAATCCTAGCACTCTTGGAGGCTGAAGTGGGAGGATTGCTTGAGGTCAGGAATTGGAGACCAGCCTGAGCAAGAGTGAGACCCTGTCTCTACTAAAAAACAGAAAAATTAGGCTGGGCATGCTGGCGTGTGCCTGTAGTCCCAACTACTTGGGAGGCTGAGGCAGGAGGATTGCTGGAGCCCAGCAGTTTGAGGCTGCAGTGAGCTAGGCTAATGCCACTACGCTGTAGCCGTGATGACAGAGTGAGACTCTGTCTCAAAAAGAAAAAAAAAAAAAATAGAATTTTTCAAGATAAAGTCATTCTTGAAAAATCCTTTTTATGATCTTTTTGTGTATATGTGTATGAAGCAGAGTAAAGAAAGACAAAAGGAGCCTGGTGTGCACTAACCCTGGTTTTCAATTACTATCCAAACCAGAATGAAGAAATTAGCTAGAGCAGGTCTCTATCTTCATGCCTCTTTGTATCTTCCCCTCCTTTGAATATTCACTGACTTCAAACATCTCTTATGACCCAGGCCTATTTTGCTGGTCCTTGAGATTATTATATACGTCCTATCCCTACCCCAGATTATATTTTCCTTGAGAGCAGAGTCAATGTCCTATCTTGGTCACATTTATAGGTTCTTCCATAGTGACTAGTATAACAGGGTTTGGCAAACTTTTTCTGTAAAGGGCTACGTAATAAGTATTTTTGGCATCGCAGGCCGTGCAACTATTGAATTCCACTGTTGTAGCTCAAAGCCATAGACAGTACATAAATGAATGACCATGGCCGCGTTCCAAAACTACATTTTATGGACACTAAAATTTGAATTTCATATAATGCTCACAAAATAATGTCCTTATTTTGATTTATTTTTAACCATTCAAAAATGTAAAAACCACTCTAAGCTCATAGGTTGTACAAAAAACAGGCAGCAGCCAGGATTTGACCCAAGGGTGATAGTTTTCTGAATCCTTTGTATGCTGTAAATTCTTATTAGTGTTTGCTGCTGAATTCAATTCAATATGGATTCAATTATAAATTTTTATTTTCAAAAGTGGCATGTAAGATGACATTCTCTCTCTATCCTCTAAGATCTAGAATTCCTCACAAGAGCCCGTGATATCTACAGATTACTACTCTAAACAGAAATAGAAAGGATATTCATATAATAATTTTTCAAACAATTAGAGCAATTCGCAGTGACTGCAATAAGATTTTCTCATGAATATAACACGAGTGGGTGTTGGATTACCTTTTGTTTAGTTGATGAATTAAAAAATATTAAATATTAGTGTTATGATGGAAGAGAAAGAGAGTAGACTTTAGCATCCAGGATAGAATCCTGGTTCTATTTCTTGTCAGCTGTGCTCTTATGCAAATCTGTTTAATTTTTTCTGCATCTCTGTTTTGTCTTCTGCCATGTGGGGATAATAATATGTTTATTGCAGGACTGATCTGAGGATTAGAGCCAATGTATGTGAGCACCTAGCACAGTTTCTAAAGCATGACCCACTCTCAACAAATATTACCTAACATCATTATACCCTCTTTTCTTCCTTCTGAAGAGTGAAAAACTTGGGATCCTGACAGTTTGAAACATCTCTGAGTTGAGAATTCTCTGTGGATTTTCAATCTGGAGTGCAAATATGGGAAGCCTTCATGACTTTGTTTCTAACTTGCAGCCATGTGCCACTTTGTCCAATTCAGGCCGGGCACCTAGGTATGCCGAAGAGAAACACTGCAACCATATTGGGAAAAATTAATTTGCAGCACAAAAGCAGAAAATCTCTGTGACAAGCTAAGTCTTTGTTCTCATCTGTTGTCAGTTATTAGGGGATTTCCTGAAGCTAAGAAATTCATGCCTTTGTATTTCTGAAAAAACAAGCAAAAAAAGAAATATAAAGAATGCATGGTTAATATAGGAAAATCCACTAAACAGAGAAATCTTTAGTGAATAGTAGGGGTAGGAAAAATTTGGAGGTCAAAGTATGTTGGAAGTATAAATCAATTTTTTAAACTTAAGCAATTTAGAAAAGGCTATTGTCCACTGGATTGTGAGGCAATGCCATGGCTTGCCATTTGGCTGTCTACATTGCAAACCCAGTTGCAGGGGGCTTACAGGACGGGAGCGATCCTGAGGCATGAACAGCTGCTTTAACAGCAGGCCGTGGGAAATGCCACCACAGGAGGAGGGTCAACCTACATGACTTGTCTAGGTCAAAACACAAATCAGAAAAAAATGCAGGTTGACTTGTAAAAGGAGTCAATTTTCTCATTAGAATGTACGGTATTGGCTACAGCTTTAAATCATCAGTGGCTAAAAATTATGATTATTAACTGTCTAGTTACAACAGTTTCTTCACAAACCCACTCAAAGTGCCTGGTGAATGAAAATGTTTGCTGCCTGAACTTTCTACGTCCTCTTTTGAACAGGAGAGCTATGTACTGCTTTTTCTATAATCACATGGTCATAGATTGGGTAGAGACTTGCAATTTATAAAACACAATTTCAATTCAATAGGCATTTGTTTAGCATCTGTTATGGATTGAATTGTGTCTCCCCAAAAGATGTGAAAGTTCTAATCCCTCCATCATGATTAGAGCTGTGAAAAAATATCTTGTTCTCTTACTCTTTGTCAACAACTGTCGCCAACTATTACCTCCACTGCCATCTCATGAAGTGACTATGACTTTATTTGGAAATAGGGTCTTGCAGATGATCAAGTTAAAATGAGGTCATTAAGGTGGGCCCTAATCCAATATGACTATGCCCTTATAAGACAGGGAAATTTGGACACAGACAGCACACAGGGAAAATGCCATGTGAACATAAAGGCCGAGATTGCATCTATAAGCTGAGAAGTGCCAAAGATTGCTGGCAAACCACCAGAACTCAGGACAGATACACGAAACAAATTCTTCCTCCAAACCCTCACAAGGAACCAGTCCTGCTGACACCTTGATCTTCAACTTCTAGCCTCCAAAACTGTGAGACAATAACTTTTTGTTTTTAAGCCACTCAGTTTTTAGTACTTTGTTATAATCATCCTTGCAAATCAATACAGCATCTAAATGACAATCCTTGCAATATTCCTGTGAGGGAAGTCTTGCCATTATTTCAATTTTGAAAATGAGTAAACATAATGCTTTATAGATCCCAAACTCCCTGCTTTTTTGCCATTTAACCAAGGCCTTGTCCATAGAACGTCAGGGTCTTGTGTCTCAGTGAGACTTCTGGTTCTAACTGTGAAGTTGGCACAAAGTGGCCTCTCTAGGAAACGATGATAAGGAACCGTGTTGAGATATTTGGGCTGTAAATAATGGGAAACTCTACACACAATGGCTTCAACTGTAAGGGGGATTCTGTATCCTACACAGAAAGGAGTCCTGAGGTAGCACAGCTCCAGAGCTGTAAATGAAGTCAAAAGGTTGGTTAATGACATCATCCAGGACTATGTTTTCTTCACATTTCAGCTCTGCAATTCTTAGCATTTGGGCTTTGTCTTTAGTCTAGCTCAGTTGTGGCCAATAGAAATACAATATGAGCCACATGTGAAGTTAAAACATTCCTAGTGGCCACATTAGAAAAGTTAAAGAGAAACTGGTAAAAATAATTTTAATAATATGTTGTATTTTATTTAATCAATATTTTCAAAATATTTATTACTTCAACATATATGTCAATACAATTATTAGTGAGATGTTTGATACAGCATTTGAGGTTAGCAACATTTCATGAGTTCAATAGCCACCTGTGGCTATGATATCAGACAGCTCAGGTCTAGTTCATTTCACTGTTGTAAGATTGCTGCGACACTTTCAGGCCTCACATCCAGTCCTAACAATGTTCAGAAGTCATTTCTTCTTGCACTTCTCTTTTTCAATGTAACGAAAAGTTGCCCAGAATTCCCTTTGCATATTTCCCTCATGTCTCATTGGCCTGAATTACTTCCAGTGCCCATGCCTATTATTAATATAATTATAAGGAATGTGAATGAGATACTAAAATTGGCACAGACCAAACTGGACTCACCCTGACTTCCCAGAATCAAAAAATCTGTGTGGAGGAGGATGGATACCTGGCTGTTTCTTGCAGATAGGAGAAAGGTGGGGATGGATAGCAAAATGTCTTCTAGCAAAATGTCTTCTAAAGCACTGAGATCAAGGTAAGATGGTGATGAGCAGACTGGATCATCACTGTGAATCCTGGTAGAAAGACAAAGGCAATGAGTTGTGCTTTTTAGTTTGCAAAGGGCATGAGGGTTTAGTACTCTACTTGGGCACAGGTAAGTCCACAGAGAAATATTGCAGCTGGAGATCCCACTGGTGAGACTGTGTAGCTTCTTAAAGGCTTAAAATTAGGTAAAGAAATAGCAGTCACCAGATAATTGTTTGACTGGACCACATTCATGAGATAAAGGTGGAGATAGTATTTGGTGGTAGCCGTTAATAAAAAGTAAGAGAACAGGGTATTTTTTCCACAAGTCCAATCATGAAGTAGGCACAGTTCATGATAGATGATTCAATTTTTATACCCCTAGAAAATTCTACTAAATAGTCTCAAAAATATTTTCATAACCAAGAATATACTAAAAGAATACATTTTAATTAAAGTGTGCTTTTCTCCATCTTTGTATATTATGTCCATGGCATGTATGACCTGATTCACCTTTTCACAGAAGCTAATTCTTGTTACATTAACATGGGATCATGACTGTGGTGGTTTTCTGTTTTTTTTTCCTTCTTCTTTTTCTTTGTTTTCTTCTTCTTCTTCTTTTTTTTTTTTTGCAAGAAGTTGCTTGTATTTCAAATCTCCAATATATTTTTTATGCAACTCAAATCAGAAATTGGATTAGGAATATCCAGAATCAGAAATTGGATTAGGTTAGGTCCTTGGCTGAAGGAGCAGAAGGATGAACCTCTCCAGAATTAAAAGGCTATCAGAGGAGGGGATGGATTTGGCTAACTGGGTCACATCACGGGATTTATGTTCATCAGAGGAGATGACAACCAATATGAATTTCCAAGAGTAGATAGATTAGGGTGCCTGGGGACTGGGCATTCTTTTCTGTCACAGCCACAGGAGGTAAAGCAGGAGAGGACATGGGTGGGTAGCACCAACTTTCCTTCAGTTCACCCTCTGCTTACCTTCCTTCCCTCTTACACTCCTGCAATTCCCCTGACTAGCAAGTCTAATCTGCTTGAGTTTCTGTGCTTTTGTTTTGAGGCTCACCTTTCAGAGTCTACACTGAAACAATGACAGAGAGGGCGCCTACTCGGAAGAGGGAAAAAAAATCACTTGTGATTCTCAAGAGGCTTGTTTGTCCAAGTCTACAAGGCGCTTGCCTCAGAAACACTCTGCTGTAGCCAAGGGGTGTGAAATGTGACTCATAACAGCACTTGAACTCTGGCTCGCCCTGCGCACTGCCAACGCACTCGTGAAAAGAGGGAAGCATGTGGAGTGGCTGCAGCCATGCCTCCAGTGCCAGAGCCCGATTCTGCTGCCTTACAAATGATTCTGGCATTATCAGCTGCTTGCCTGGGCAACTCACTTCTCTGGAGCATGCTTTAGGAATGTGGCCTTTGTGGGAAACAAAATGGGAAGTGATGGATGAAGGTGAGGTAGAGAAAGATGCAGGAAATAATCACCGACCAGCTTAACTGGCAAGCAGAGAGAAATTTTTCCCTTGAACATCGTGTGTATTAATGAATAGATCTTAGGAAGGTGAGCTCTTCTTCGGGGTCATTACCTGCCCCCCACCTTGGTGTCCTCATTTTTCTTTGTAGCTTGCCCTGGTGTCGATTGTTTGCCACCAGAGATGATTTTAATAAAACTTGTTAAATCACTTACCTCAAAGCCTTTTCAAATGACAGGGGCTTCTCTCCTCTGTGCATCTCTGACAAGCTTGGTTGTTCCCTCACCCTGCCCTGGCCAGTGACTTCTTGCACCCTGTGTTAGGACTCATAACATCTCATAAATTTATCCTGAGGAATAAATTTATAAGGAGTATTGGAATGCCAACCATAGATTGTACAAATATTTTAATGAATGTTTTAAAAATATTTCACAAATAATAAAAACACATACCATTTTGAAAGTTGCACCTATAATCCACTGTATCTTCTTGGGAATATGTCCAGCAAAGTTATATCTTTTCTTTTTGACTAAAATCATCTCTTCTAACTTTTTATGGCAACTGGGGAAAAAGGTATATATGAAATGGACAAGTTTCACAAATAATTCTTAAGGCAGATAATGCAACTCACTTCATTTTACAAAGATGAAATGTCATATCAAAACCAAAAAATTCTATCCTTTTACTAATATGAAAGAGAGAGTACTGTGTGTAGAGGGGGATATAAGTGAATGAATGAAAGAATGAATGAGTTAATCTGAAGGAGATAGCTTGACCTACTGCATAGCTTGATGTAAGTTAATACTTTTGAAGTTACTTTAAAATTTCTCAAGTAATTCCAGGGTCCTGGTTGATGGTATAAAGTACCAAAGTATTCTGGTGGTCCACAATCATGAGTATAATTTCTAAACTCTACTACATGCTGTTGCCAGGAAAGAAACTTACATGATCAGGGAAACTTCTATAGTATCTCCTGTGTGAGCTGAGGTCATGAGTTGATTATTCTAGGAGCCTCATGACCTTGGAGAAGGCTTCATGTGCTTCTCACAAATATAAAAGAATATTAAAGAATGTATCAACAAACAAAGACTGATTTAAAGGTGTAAAAAAAAGACTGTATTGAGCCAAGTTATTTTGAAAATAATTTACTAAATTTAGAGGGATATATAGTTGTAATTGTTTGTAAAATAAACAGTGTTTTTCATTTTGTTTTTCCCCCAAGCAGTGTGTGTTTGTAGACACAACTGAAATGTCTGCATATGTGGCTCTCTGAGAAGGGCGTCAATGGCTGACTTTGAGAGGGTTTTAAGTGTTTATCGCTGTGATGATAGACTAGCACACTTGAAGAAGTGGTTTACTAAAGAGACCCTAGTGGCTGAACATGCTGTGTGGAGGAGCACAGCTGATCCATTCACTCTGACCAGCTTCACAACCCACAACGACTGTGATCTGGCTGAAGTGTCTGGAATCATGGGCAACTATTCTGGAAATGACAGAAGTGATGGAGGAACCTGCTAAGTAGAGATTCAGGCTCTCGTATCTCTCTTTCCTTTCTCGTGTTCTCTTTTTCTCACTCATACAAAAACTTATTCCACGTGTTATGGACACATAAGGAATGACAGTCCTTAGAGGTTAAGTCTAGTGATTTTCAGATTCATTTTAGCAGCAGAAAAATTATTCTCAGATGGATTCTCAGTCAGGAACTTTAAATATGAAAGAAATAGTAGAGCTCTGGTTGAAATGAGGTTTGGCCACCTTAGTCTCCTCCTATCCCCTGCCTGATCCCTTCTTTCCATTTCCAGGTCTCTGAGGCACCTCCTGGAACTTGAATCTAAGACAACGTCTCTGTTTGGCTTTAAAAGTAAATGGCCACAAATCATCTGCAGTCGATAACTTTATAGGAACACACTTGAGTTTTTCAATGAATAAGCCTGGAGGATGTTTCAGTTTTTGTGGCAAGTAGGAGGGTTTGACTCCTTTCTAGTTCTTGGACTCTGGGGATATTTTTACATGGCACAAATTTTATTTCATGTGTCTTTTTGAAGTACATAGACCATCAATTATAAATAAAAATCTCAAGTCATATTTTCAGTTTAAATATTTTTTGTCTTAATATATATTGCAAAATTCTAAAACGATTCTCAAAAACAAACCCTTCTGCCTGGTGTAAGGGAATCAACATGGGCTTTGAATTACACCTGTATCAGCTTTGTGAAAGTGGGCAAGTGGCTTCCCACCTTTGAGTTTGAGTTTCCCCATCCATAAAGCAGGAACATCATCTGTGGAGGCTGAATAATACCACCCTCCCAAACATGTCCACATCCTAATCTTAGAACCTGTGAATACATTACCTTGTATGGAAGGGACTTTGCAGATGTGATTAAATTAAGAATCTTGAGATAGGGAGATTGTTTTTGTGGGCCCGAAATGTAATCACATGTATCCTTATAAGAGAGAGAGGTACAGGGAGATGTTTGATTACAGAAGAAGAGAATTCAGTGTGATTGCAGTGTTGGGGCTACAAGCCCAGGAATGCCAATAACCATTAAAAGCTGAAAGAGACAAGGGACATATTCTCCCCTAGAGCTTCCAAGAGGAGCTAGCCCTGCCAACACCTTGATTTTTAGCTCAACAGGTTTCATTTTGGACTTTTGGACTCTACAACTGTAAGAGAAAAATAATTCTGTTCTAAGCCACTGAATTTGCAATTTATTACAGCAGGAATAGGAAAATGATACATTTATCATGCATAATTTTCATGAGTACTATAATGAAGTCACATAATCACATGTGCAAAATGTCAGTGTACACAGTAGATTTTAACAAATAAAATCTGTTCATTCTCCCTTCTGCATGAAATATATGTAACTTGAAAAATAAAGTTTGTGAATTAAATCAATGAGTGCCTACAGTAGGGAAGATTTAACTACTCAATGGTTTTCCGAAAGATGACAAGGCACTAATTAATATACCAGCAAGCCTTTAGATTTCTATGGGAGAGACCATTATTATGGAGACTTGGTTTTGTTAAGTTTACATGCCAAGAACTCTTTTCCTCATTGGTATTTTGGTGCCTGTTTTCTTGAATGCCGTAACCTAACCCACTGGATTATAGAGGGTTTACTGTACATAACTTTCTACAGTGGATTTACTTTCCTGATTATGGTTGGCAGAGGCTAATTTTTATATGAATCTGAATTTTTGATTGATGAAGGAAGGAGAGAGAGAAGCCAGCCCATGCTTCCCCATGACTCATGAAGTTCTCACAGGTGGTGCCTTAAGAACTGACTGCATATATGTTGAGTTTGAAATGGAAAGACTGTATTTTCAAACATGTGTATGTGGGTAACACCGGTGAGTCCTCATTATGTAGTTTTAAATGTGAAATCATATGAGACAGGGCTAACATTTGAAGGATGTTAATGTTCTGTTTGGCAAAGCGAAAATATTGTGGGAGAAAATTATCTATTGGAATAAATTATGATATTCTCCATTATAAAGTGGGCGGCATGTAATCATCTCTCTTGATTCCCTGAGATTGTTCAACCTTCAAGATATTTGTTTATGATTATATGCTTTTCCAGTCATCTGTATTGAAATCCTGTAAAACGGAGGCGTGGAACTATTGGTTCTTAATGTGTGGGTTTATTCCCTCAACAGGTATTTGTAATAGCAATCAGGCCATTTTTCACTGAGAAATAGCTTCAATATTCACTTTATGGATAGATTTGTTTTCCTACACTCATAAATATTGCAAAGGGGATATTCTTTCATCTTTACAATGTTTTATTCAGTTTAAAGGAACTCTGCATAAAACACCAGTAAAGGGAGCAAAGGATGGATGATAAACATTCTTCATCTCTTTTACAAAATTTGTTATCCTAGTGTTTGTTTAAAACAACTTAAATAATCATTTCTTTCCAAGACTAAACAGTGTTGAACATTCCATCTTGCTTCATCACATGAGCATAATGAGGGCAGAGGAGAGCACTAAGAGAGATTACAAGTGGTTATGTTTTCCTGGGTGAAGGCATTTTTCTTCCTTTTTCTTTGGTGACATTCGGAAAGAGACCCCTCCTTATCTTTTGAAATGCAGTTTCTTTCCTAAAGAGAAATGGTCAGTAAAAATCTGGTCGTTGTTCTGTCTTAGCAGAGACAGAAAATGAGTGTGTAGGTTGAGGGATAAATGAATACAAGATCTTTAGGGGTTATTTGAAACAACACTAAACAACACACTGCCTATCTTGATTTAACTTCTAATTAACTAACTAAACAAATGTTGAGCGAAGAGTTTTTAGAGAGAAAGTTTTTGAAATAGTGAAGGTATGATTCCATTGTTTTTGGGAGTTCAAAGGCCACTAATCTCATGATAAATGTAAAAAGTGAATCTTGAAATATCTACAAGACCACTTTTTTTTTCTTTTATTTTCCAGAATTTAGGAGCAAACATTCAAAACAGTTCCTAATGGTCTCTCACTCCCAGTCCCGGCAGAGGTCACTTCCTGAGTGTGTGTCCAGGGACCTCACCTCTGTCATTGATGTCTCCTTTTCTTTGCACAGCTTTGGGAAGCCAAGTGACACTGAACAAATTATGAACAATATTTAAATTTTTAAAACCTTCCCCTTGCTGGGGCTCAGAAAACGATACCCCGAAGGATGGTGCTTTGGCATGCTGCGTATTTTGAACTGAAGGAGATTGGAAGGCCTCAGAAGCAGCCTCAGAAGCAAAGTCTGTCTCTGACATTCTGCTGTAGTCCTGTCCCCCACCCCTCTTTCTCCTTTCAATTGAGTCATCAAAATCAAAATTCCTCTTACTCAAGGTGGGTCATAGAAACTATTAATAGAGCCCCTCTTCTCTAAGAGCCCCTCTCCTCAAAACAAGCCATAAAACCTAGAAAGATCACTCCCTTCATCCTTTTTCCTTGAAGACCCTCATTCTAGAAGAGTCCTGCCTCACACCCAGGAGGAAGGAATGCTACACTAAGAGGCCAAGAAGAGTCTGAACAGACAGGCCTTGCTGGGTTTCCCCTCTCAGTCTATTACCATTAGATCATACCCTTTTATCTAATCACGTTTCTTCATGGCTATCCATTCTTCATCGAACCTAAGCATAAAAACAGAATTTCCCTAGGTCTTTGAGTCTTCATTTCTGAATGCTCCCATGCTACTTAAAACTTTGATTAAATAAATTTGTTATGCTTTTCTCTTGTTAACCTGTCTTTTGTTATAGGAGCATCAGCCATGACCCTTATGGGTGAGGATCACACCTTTTCCATCCTTGCACCCTTGAAGTTCTATGATAGAATTAAAATATAAGCAACAATTTTTATTTTTAAACTAAAAAAAACTATTTAGAGCAATTTTATATTTTGTGTGCATTATTTTTCAAATTAATTGTCTTAAATTATTCAATTATTTTTGAACTCTGACACATATTCATGAAACACAATCCAAAAGATACTGGAAAGTAAATCTAACTTTTGCTCCTGTTCTCCTCTAGCCACCTTGGTTCCCAAAAGTAAATATTTTTACCTTTTCTTGATATAACCTTCCAGAGACATTTTATGTACAAACAAACACTCCCATAAATTACAACAAATCTTTTTTTTTTTTTTTTTTGAGACAGAGTCTCACTTTGTTGCC
>CAUYSK010017926.1:0-66341 GCA_963575035.1 Avahi laniger
TTTATTAATCCACTCATGTATTGATGGACACTTGGGTTGTTTCCACATCTTTGCAATTGTGAATTGTGCTGCTATGAACATTCGAGTGCAGGTGTCTTTTTCATAGAGCGACTTTTGCTCTTTTGGGTAGATGCCCAGTAATGGGATTGCTGGATCGAATGGTACTTCTACTTGCATCTCTTTAAGGTATCTCCATATTGCTTTCCACAGAGGTTGCACTAGTTTGCAATCCCACCAACAGTGCATGAGTGTTCCTGTCTCTCCACATCCACGCCACCATTTATTGTTTTTGGACTTTTTTTAAGTTTTGAAATTGGAAAGTACAAATTCGCCTTATTCTTTTCAAGATTATTGTGTCTATTCTGAGTTCCTTGTAATTGTATACACATTTTAGAATCACCTTGACCATTTTTACAAAGAAATCAGCTGGAATTCAGAGAGAAGTTGCATTAAATCTATAAATCAACATGTAGAGTATTGCCATCTTAAAAACATTAGGTTTCTGATCCACAATTATGAACTGTTTTTCATTTATTTTGATTTTCTTAATGTTTTCAACAATGTTTTGTAGCTTTCAGAGTATAAATTTTGCACTTTTGTGTTAAATTTATTCCTAAGTATTTTTCTCTTTTTAATGATATGGCAAATAAAATTGCTTTACTAATTTCATTTTCTAATTGTACATTGAAAGTATATAAGAATACAATTGATTTTTGTATATTAATCTACTATCTTGAGACTTTGCTGAATTAATTTATTCAAATAAATTCTTAGAGGATCTGTAAGATTTTCTATAAATAAAATTATGTTATCTGAAAAATGTTTCACTTCTTTCTTTCTAATTTAGATGACTTTTATTTCTATTTTCTATTTCTTTCTTTCTTTTTTTTAATGCATAATTGCTCTGGCTGTCCCAACTCTTGTATCCATCCATCAACACCTGAGCAAAATCCAGGGACACCCTTTGGACATGGTTTGGATTTCATTCCAGCATAGGGTTTCCTTCTTTTTAGGCACTACTTCTAAAAAAGCAATTGGGAAGAGTATACATTCTGTTCTGTGCAAGCAAGCTGGATTTGGGAACCAGTTATATTCCTTTATCTGAGACTAAATACCTTAGAGTTCATGTGGTTTTGAAATCTTTTAGAAGCTGAAGAAAGTTGGGCTTGGGAGAAATTCTTTACTCTGAGAAAGTGAGATTTATTTCCTCCTGATTCCTCATTCATGTAACCCACAATGAGGTCCTGAGTTATTTCTGTTCATTACACCAAACTGAAATGAGTAACACAGAATATTCAGTTATAAAGCAAATAGTGCATTTGCTTACTACTTATTACTGAATGATGCTCTTTTCTTGAAGCAAGGATCTGAGCATGATCTTTGTTCTGTAAGTTCACTTTCAAATTTGCATAAACCTCATATTTGAAATCTAACCTTAGGAAACTTTAGAATTTTATCTAAAGAAAATGATTTTATTGCAAGTTTTGCAACTTTGCAAATTTAGATGTTCAGAATAGCCTAGTTACAATAATATTGTCAAGTTATGAAGGTGCAGTAAAACTTTAAAGACATGCACACACACACACACACACACACACACACACACACACACACCCCTACTCATGTGGATATAATTATTTACTTAAGTAAATATTATTTACTATAATATTCTGGAGCACTTTTCTTTGCAAGTGATAACTGCGTTTTATGTGAATTCCCACATTCTATGTTAATCTAACCATGGATGTAAATGAAAAGTGACTTGGATTCTTCTACAAGACAACCTCTATGTAATAGAGATTGATTTCTACTTATCTTCACAATTATATTTGCCCCTCTCATCTGTCAAACGTCCACTGAATGAGGAACTGCTCATGTCATTGATCTATGAAAATACTGTGCACATTCTACCTTTGTATCGTGTCTTTCCGTAACCTGCAATGTCTTTCCTCACCTTAAAATTTAACTAAGCCTCATGCTCTCTTTCCATTATAGTTTATATTCTATCTTATTCCAAGAGCCTTCCCTGGGTTTATGGGTATCGTTCTCTCCTTTGAATACCCATTCACTCACTCATATAACATCCATGAACATGAAGTATTGTGTTCCTTTTATCATTCCATAATGAAACTGTTGTATGTGCCTCACAATTGGGTTATAACATTCTTAAAGAAACACGATACTTCATAAATGTTATTAAAATTCAATGCAGAATCTGTTAAACATCAAAAAATACATATATACATATGTTTGTGTATCTATATGGACAATAAAGGCATACTTAATAATTACTAGTGGCTATTTTGTAAATATTGCCTTTCCACAGAACAGAAGGGTCTATATGGAAGTCTTGTTACCAGAGAAAGATGATGAGGAAGAAGATCTATCCAGGCTGGTCATGGCACTTCTAAGTGGACTTGGCAGAGAATCTCTGAGAGCCTAAGCAATATTTGATCTATTTAATAGTGAATTCAATTAATCAAAATGCATTACATGTAGCACCCTAGAGAAAAATAAAAAACAGCAGAACTGGAATTTCATTGACTTTTCCAATAGGAGACAACTAAACCCACACAAGCACATTTATCACAAACTTAATGTCATCTTTTAAGGGCCTTCTTTATTGAATCTTAATCTGATGGTTCTTAGGACGTAATGGGAGGAGATTGGTGAAATGCAGTTTGCAGCCTCTTTTCTCAGGCGTGATATAAGAGCAATCTCCCGAGTGTCAGAGGTGGATAACTTAAGGTTGACTAGAGCCCATAATTCTTCTACAATAAGTATAGAAGACACTTGGGAAAGGATTATGAAATTCTGGCTAAAAATTTTTAAATCAGGAGAAAATAACATACAGGTTGAAATCTGGATTGATTTTAAGTGAGGAAGGGGGCTCAACTTTACCAAATCATAAGATTCTACATCTACCAGGCTCTTATTTGTGCATGGGGAGCAGAAATGTTAATTTTTATTATCAGTTTTTGATTTTAAATTCTTAGTGGCTTGAAAGTGAAAGAATTGGCAGCTTTTTAGGAAAAATAGTTTTCTTATTATTTATCATAATAGGCTTCTTTGATATGACATGTTTAGTATTAGATTAATTTTTTAATGGGACAAATTGAATTAGTTTATATTTTTTTGTTAATATTTCCTAAATGAACTCCATTGAGCAAGCAATAAAATTCAGAGGAAGTCCAAAGCTACTTGTTCTACTTTTTCTTTATGTAAATCCAATAAAAGTGGCAAAAGGATCCCGATGACTTTCACATAAAAAGAGATAAAGGCTGAGATGTTATTCATGCTTAAATTACATTTACTTTGTTATTAATTGGAAATTAATAGCATTACTCTGAGAAATATGGGATTCACCAATTCAAATAAAATCGTAAGGAAAAACCATAGCATTGGAGCATAGCTTAAAGTCTGGTATATTGATACCTCCCAATTTGTTCTTTTTGCTGAAAATTGCTTTTGCTATATGGGGTCTTCTCTGGTTCCCCAAGGTTCTTAATTCTTAACATCAAAGCACATCAAGAAATTTCCACTTTGAGTGTCCACATCTGTGATCTTTTTGGTTTCTGTCCTGCTCACTAAAGAATTCAAGACTTGATTGAAGTTAATAGTCATCACAGGTGTATTGATTTATGGTTTCACTACTTTGTGTTGACTTCTGAAATACTTAGAAAGCCACTCTTCACTTTCTATCTCAAAATTATGGTTTAAAAGCCAGGAATCGTGATGACAGACTAGACAGAAACAGATATATGTTTCTTGATCCTTTTCTTGATCCCAGTATAACAAGAAACAAAATGCTGTAGACAACCCACACATTCCATTCAAGGAGTCATCATGTCAGTTACTGGGGTAGATGCCGGGGATGCAGGATGGGGTGAAAAGTATAGATGACATCCCTGACTTTACGAAGTTTCCAGTCTGCAAATCACCTTTAAATAATTTATATAGGATTTCCTTTTAACCTGAGTGCTCTTCTGCTCTATTTTCTATTCCCACATAACTCCAGTGGCCTCCTTTCTCCAGGGAGTTAGATCCTTCTCTCGTTTGGAGGCAGTCCCTTGTTCCATACCATCTCTAACCTCCCCAGAGGGATCTTCTTTCTTCTGCTTGTACCAGCTGCACTGCAAATAGTTTCTTATTATTAAAGTCATGAAAGAACTGTTACCTTCAAGTATGTTAGCAAAAACTGTTTAAAATATGTTGCCCCTTTAGGGAGGGAGGGGGGTGCAAGGGCAACATACGTAACCTAAACATCTGTACCCCCATAATATGCTGAAATTAAAAAAAAATATGTTGCCCCTATTCACAATCATTGAATTTTTCCTAGGAAGGCTCCTTGTAAGGCTACACAACAGCTAAGGATCCTCTGGCCCTTGGTGCATGCATTCTTGCTGTTGTTTTCCTTCGAGTCACTCTTTGTGGCTCTGTAACACAATAGTTCCCTACTCTACATAGACCATCAAGTTGGTGATGAGGAGGTGGGGACCTCCCCTGAGCAAATGCCACCTTCCTCCAACAGGGCAGTAGATTTTTAAAAATATGTGTTTTTATTATTATTATTTTGGTTTGTTAAAGCAGTTTCTTTGTCTTACACATCTAGATGCCGCTTAAAAACAAAAACAAATGCTGGTGTTACAGAGTAAACTGCTAACAGATTTTATCTCTGGGGGATGGAAATAATAATTATTTTGTCTTTGTTCTTTGTGCATTTCTCTGCTACTTGATTTTTTTCATGTATTACATTTAGAATCTAAAATTAAAAAAAAAACAGATAAAAATCAAGCCTAGCTTCCTCTACCACACTGATATCTCCTTTCTCTTAAATCCTTTATACAAATGGTCACATCCAACCCAGCATTGGTCATATTTTGCCCTACGTAGATGATTCTGCAAGTGATGCTGAAAGTCAAGGACCATGGGCTATGGGCAAGACCCTTTCACAGACTTGATCTTACCTTGGTCTGAGCATTCTGAATTTTTTGTCCCCTAACTAGGTATGTAAGTTCCTTGAAGGTCGAAAATATATTTTTTACTTGGTCATGTTCCTTAAAATGTGGCATAAAGAACAGGCCCTTCAGAAGGGAAATGCATAAATAAAGAATACATCTGTATGTGAATCTTCAGGAAAAAGAATACAAGATGCTCAGCCCCTACAGTAATAACGGAAATGTACAATGAGCTGCCATTATACACCTACCAGATTAGCAAAATTATCTGACAGTAACACGTGCCGGCAAAGAGGTAGAGAAGTAGAAATTCTCATACAGTATTGTTTAGAATGTAAATTGGAACAGACATTGTACATATCCTGCTACTCAGCAAATTCCTCTCCTGGGTCTATTCTTTAGAGAAGCTCTTTGACTTATGCATCAGGTATAAGAATGTTCATTGTAATACTACTTGTAATAGCCAGAAACTTAAAATAGGTGACGCATCCACTGTCAGGAAAATGGATAAATACATAACCCATGTGCCATTATGCAAATGCTACAGCTTTGAAAATGAACAAACTATAGCTACACACATCAACCTAGGTGAATTCCCAGAAATAATGATGAACAAAAGGTTCAAGTGACAGTATAATGGATATAGTATAATTCCATTTAAATAAAGTTCAAAATAGTCAGAATGAAGCAATATATTTAAGGGTAAATACCTAAGTGGAAAAAACTATAAATTAAAACAGGAGAATGACTATTACTAATATCGTTAGTCCCTAATTAATTAAGAATTACTATCACTAATCACTAGTGAATATCAGGAAAGTAGTTTGCTGCTGTGCCATGGGGGGCTCTGGAGAAGCTGATCAGCTTGGTCTCTAGACCCCTGGGCTGCTTAAGCCCCAGAAACCCTCTAGGTGACGCAAACATGGAAAACTAGTTTAAGCAATATTGTACTGGACAGTATGGTCTTAAGCAAATATGCTCTGCACCTCTTGACAGTATTCTCTGTCCTCCATTAAACTCATAGAGATATATATTAAATACAAGTGTTTTTAGAGGCAATAAGCTACTTTATTGAAAAAGCAAGGGAGAAAAGTCCTAGAAACCAAAGGAAAGTTTATATTAACCAGTTTCCAAGGCTGGTGAAGACAGAGTTATTGATCTGGCCACAGTACAGACTCCATTTCCTTTTCGGGTTGGGTGTGGGGGGACACTTACGGTGTGTTGATCACCAAGCGGTCCCACTGCCCCTTGATGTCATCTTCAGATGGCTGTTCTGTGATATACAGGCCATCAAACTCCAGCTTCCTGGCAATTTCTTTTTCTCTTTTGAATACCACCAAAGG
Source organism: Avahi laniger (assembly GCA_963575035.1). Lineage (NCBI taxonomy): Eukaryota > Metazoa > Chordata > Mammalia > Primates > Indriidae > Avahi > Avahi laniger. The sequence continues at coordinate 6,302 of CAUYSK010017926.1, forward strand.
GACCTAGAGTGGGAAGACACTGGTTACTCAGAGAAGGCTTTGTGATTAAAGCACCTGCTCCCAGGCATTTGTTGCAAAGTAACCTTCCAACTTAGAGCAACGATCTCCTTATAGTGTGACTCTTAGGTTGCCCAGTTGTGGCATCAAAGCCAAATAAATCTCTTCTCACTCCTTTGGCTAATATACCTGCCTCTCCAAAGGCTGATCTGATTTGGGCTAGCCTTTATGGTTTTGGTTAAATAGCTGCTATTAATACAAACTAGACTCCTTGACCAATCCCAGTGAGAAGTGAGAAGTGAGAGTCCCAGGGCCAAATGAGTTAGAGCTCCTAAGACTCTTAGGCTGGAGTTGAACCAAGACTTAGAAAGCACAATAAACTATTCTAGAATAGATTGGCCAGCCCCAGGAATATGATGAAGTGTTCCAACCCTCTTCAATGTCCAGTGTCATATTCATCTTATGGCTTTGAAGGTTAGAATGAGAGGATTCAGTTCACTCTGTACAGTTTTCGGTACTGAAGTTTTCTTCCCAAGATTCTTTCCATGAAGAGCTCCTGTTTCCTACTATCACTCCTCACTCTAATGGTAACTCTAATTTTAGACTAGATATGGTAGCATGATGGAAAGACCTACCACCAAAGGGGATTACAGAAAGGGATAGGAAAATAATCCACTTGCCCCAACCATCACTCAGTGTACACACACTTCAAGCATAGGACAGAATTAATGAGGTCAGAGGATACTACTGAAATCCCAGGAAAGGACAAGCCAGAATAGCCAAGCTCCTCTAGCCAGGAAAGCTTGATTCACACAAAGCCAGGGCTGGGATGCCGCTGGTGATTTGGTGACATCCTTGAGACCTTGGTCTCCAAACTCTACCTCAAGACTCATGATGTGCATGTACCCGATGCTGCTGCTCTATTTCCTAAATTAAAGGACAAAAACGCAGATACTAATTTGTGAAGAGTGACCTCTTGCCATTTCTTTCTTTAAAACAATTAAACAACATCAAGGAAATAAAAGCGTAAAGTTAGGAAGGTGGAAAGGCTAATAACAGGCGTGGCACACCGCGAAGAAGCAATGACTGCTGTCAGTTAGCAGGTGCTGCGGGAGCGGAGGCAAGACCTCATCTACTCTGCTGTGTTTTGAAATGACTCTAAGAACAATAATAATACCAAGTTCTAGAGCAGTGCTGATCTCTGGGACTCAAAGCATTCTCCTTCAATCTTCTAGGAGTTTGTATACACTTGTAAGTAGAACTTCCACATTTTTCTTCCTTAGATAGTGTTTCTTTTTTGTTTTCTCTGAGTCACAGTATATTTGCACCCTGTCCAACAAGCTGAGCTCTAGGATCTGGAGCTAAGGAATAGTAGCTAACATGCTCTAGGGTTTACTATGTCCAGTCTTCTGAGTACATTTGCACATATTAATCCATTTATCCCTTCAGAAACTCTATTTGCTGTATTATTAGTAGTATTATTATAATACTAATTTGTACAGATGAAGAGACAGAGGACCAAGGAGGTTAAGTGGCAGAGCTGTGAGTCCAACCCAGGCAGCCTGGCTCCTGAAACTGCACTTTCAGAGTTATGATGGAGTCCTCAGTGTGTTCTAGGGCACACGGTCTCTCCAGCAGGGTAGCTGGACTTGTTACATGGTACCATAGTTCACTGAGGAAGAAAGGACCCAGGAAGAAGACGGCTTGGTGTATAGCCAAGCACACTTCCTACGCAAGAGGAGGCGGAAAAAAATGTAATGAGAAAAAAGTAATGAGAAAAGTAGTGAGGAAAATAAAATTGTGGTGTAGTAGAACTAGAACTGGATTAGAACACCAAAAATTGAAAGATTGAAGATGGGCATAACTGTAGTAGTGTCCAAAGATGACCCCAATAAACCATGCCCCCTAGTAACTCATGCCCTTGGATACCCCCTCCCCCCATGCAACAATGAATCTGGGCTGGCATGTGACCTGCTTTAACCAACAGATAGTGGTAGAAACGACACTGTGCCAGTTCTGAGCCTAGGACTTAAGAATGGCTGGCACCTTCCACTTTTGTGCTCTTTTTGGAAACCCCAAGCCATCATGCAAGAAGTGCAGCTACCCTACTGGAGAAATCATGTGGAGAGGCCACATGGAGAGGGAGTTATCAGAGAGACAGGCCCACCTACCCAGCTGAGCCAGCCTTCCAGCTGTCCTCCTGCCAAGGTGCCAGGCATGGGAATGTGCCATGTTGGCCATTCTAGCCCAGCTGAGCACCCGGCTGGCTGCAGATGCAGCCCCTTCACACGGGGCAGAGGAGCTGCCTAAATGTGCCCAGCCGGCCCACAGAATGAGAGAGAGAAAACAGTTGTCTTAAACCTCTGAGTTTCAGAGTGGTTTGTTATGCAGCAATAGATAACTGAAGCAGTAGCAATCAGTAAGTTTTCTTCTGAAATCTCAAATGGTTACAACGTAATGAAAAAGTACTTTTATAAAAATGTCAACATCAGTTTAAAGATCAGAAGAACCTCTCACAAATAGCTCTCTATGTGACAGCCTCATGACTCTAATTTTGTGAAATTCAAGAAGAGGTGCCTACGATGGCATGCTTCAGAGCAAGACTTCGCGCACGTGAATGCTCACACAAATCACCGGGGGCCCACGGTAAGCTGCAGATTCTGATTTAAAAGGTCTGGAGTGGGGCCTGAGATGCGGTGGTTCTAAGCAGCTCCCAGGTGCTGCTGCTGCTCCGTGGCCCTTACTCTATCAGCGAAGTATTAGAACAAAGGTCTGGCTGGGCTCGGAACTGACACCCCTGCCTCGAGGAGTCACATTAGATCCAGAAAGGCAAGCGGCTCACCTTCAGGCAGTAGTAGCCCACCACACAGACTAGAGAGATGATTGTGTGGACGACAGCCAGGGCCCGCAGCGTGGGTGCCATATATCCAGTGCTCTCCTGCAGAACAAAGAACACCATCGCTTCCTCCTCTTCCTCATCATTAAAGGAATTCCACAGGTTCGTGACGTCCTCCGTCTCTTCTTCTAAAGGTTCTTCAGTGACCTGGCCCAAAGACAGACTCACTTATAAACATCATCGGAAAGAGCTTCAGCCACTGGGCTCTCCCCACATATTTTATATTGTTAGCATATGCTGTGCAAATAGTAGTGACTAAACATTACTTGCTGAATGAATACGGTTTTTAGGTAACTTATTATTAAGAATCTCCCAGTATCTCTAATAATTGCAATCAAAATTTTTAAGAGGAGACAAAACCTGTGTCTTGAAAAGAAAGCAAAGAAATTAAAATTAGGGAACTTTTACTCCATATGCTATAATTCCTATGCCATAGGAGGGAATCTCTGCAATGCTGTGGCCTGGGAGGAGACTTACACAAACACACATAAGCACACACATGTGTTCACAGGCACGCGCACGCACGTGCGCACACACACACACACACTCGATATCTTCTATTCTTTCTGAGACACCATTTACTTTCATGGCCTCAACTACCACTCTTATACAGATGACTCTCAGATCTACACCTTTGAGGCTTTTGTCCTGTAGTTCCAACTGCCTGCTTGGCCCCCCTCCACTCAAATGGCTCTCTCAACCTCAATATGTTTAAAACCAAGCTTTGCCACACCTGGCTATAGACTTCCATTTTTTCCCCCATGGGCAACAGAAAGCCATTAGTTTCTCAAGTAGAAAGCTGATGTGAACAAAACAATGTTTTATAAAAGTTAGGCCGGGCGTGGTGGCTCACGCCTGTAATCCTAGCATTCTGGGAGGCTGAGGCAGGAGGATTGCTCAAGGTCAGGAGTTCAAGACCAGCCTGAGCAAGAGCGAGACCCCGTCTCTACTAAAAATAGAAAGAAATTAGCTGGACAACTAAAAATATAAAAAATTAGCCATGCATGGTGGCGCATGCCTGTAGTCCCAGCTACTTGGGAGGCTGAGGCAGGAGGATCGCTTGAGTCCAGAAGTTTGAGGTTGCTGTGAGCTAGGCTGATGCCAGAGCAGTCTAGCCTGGGCAACAGAGCGAGACTCTGTCTCAAAAACAAAACAAAACAAAAAAAACAATGTTTTATAAAAATTGGATTGATGGTTTTAAATAAAAAGAGATTTAAGAGATAGAAAAGTCAGTTAAATAAAGAATCCAGGACCATTCATTAATCCACTCCACTAACAATTATTACATGCCTACAGCATGCAAGACCCACTTGCCAATGTTCAAAGTCTTCATTTATCTTGAGTGGACGCTCTCTTCCCAGCTCCTGTTAATTATTCCTTCGTATTGGTTCTAAAGCATGGGACAACTATAATGGCTCTCTGTTACCTTATTCCTCAAGGAAAGAACTGTATTTCTTATTCATTTTGAAATATCTTGTGTTCCTAATACAGGGTTTAGCACATAGATTTCAACAAATATTTGAAGACTGAATTAAGTAATGACTGAAATAAGCCTGAACTATTCAAATAGTTCCCTAAATCTGTGATCCCCAACCCCTGGCTGTGGACTGGGCCACAGAGCTCCACCGCCCACTCCCCTCCCCTCACCCCCACCACCACCCCCTGCCCCAGGTCTGTGGAAAAATTGTCTTCCATGAAACTGAGGAAATGGGAAGGAGGGGGAGGCACACAGCAGGAGGTGAGTGGTGGTCGGCAAGCGAGCAAAGCTTCATCTGTATTTATAGCCGCTCCCCATAGGTTGCATCACCACCTGAGCCCCGCCTCCTCCTAGCCCCGCCCCCTGCCATCCATGGAAACACTGTCTTCCATGAAACTGGTCCCTGGTGCCAAAAAGGCTGGGAACAATGCCCTAAATGGCTACCTTGCCATTCTTCTCATTGCTAAAGATTGTACCTTTTTAAGAAGCCAATGTCTTAAAAAATTTCCTCAGCTATTGTAATTTTTGCTACAATTAACAGTATAACTTGTTATGTTTTTTTTTTCCTATATATAGTATATAGCATATTTAGCAAAAAACCCCTGAACAAAGTATCACCTTATAAAAAAGCAGGATGAAGTTGATAGCGAAGGCTACAAACAGAGCAAGGAACCTCAGGTTGTAGAAATTCCTGGCCAGGTAATGCTGAAAAGAGAAGGACAGGCAAAAGCAGAAGAGTTTGGAAGGGAAAGAGAACATCCCTCTCTCACACAGAATGTCTATTCTGGTTATAAGTGCACATGGGACTAGTCCTACCCTTTGGTGACCACTCTTCTAGGGCAATCCTGGTCTTCTTAACACTGGCAATGACTGACTTGAGGGGAATCAGAAATGCTGACTTTTAAAAAATTGCTTAGAATGATGCTCAAAAGAACCCTGCTTTGGCTTACCCCTCAGGGAACCAAATGGCTAAACATGCCAGCAGCAGAGGACTCGAGCACTGCCTTGAAGGTGCTGTATGTGTTTTCATGATCATTCTATGCAGGATATAGCCTATTTGGAAATTATGAGTGATCTAGGACCACAAAAGACTCCTGCAACTCCCACCCTGGATGCAGCCAGACTGTGGCCTGGAGTCCTCATCCCTGTGTAAGTTACAGCTCCAGAAGCCTCTTCCTTTCTCTTCTCAGGGGTGACATTTACATGCTCACTGCCATCTTCCCTGGAGAAAGCAGCACTGAAAGACTGGAATGGCAGGTGCATGGGCAAAGTGGGCAGTTCGTCAGAGAAAGGATATTATAAGCTGTAGGCAGTATGAGGACTGAGGTTTGATTACATGTAGAATAAAGCTTTGGCGGACTAGCGTGGGAGCCCAGCCAAACACAGGAAAGTTCTATCTGTATCAAACTGTTTCTGAACTTTTGGACCAGGGTCGGCTGAGTCCCCACATGACACATGCAAAGGACAGCCAGGAAGAGGCGTTCCCACTCTTCTGCCGAGAAAACAACTCAGGAGGACATCTCGCTGCTGGGCAGAGCTGCTGGAGGTCTGTGGCTCTTTACAGGTTATCCCCTTTTTCTTTCCCTCTGACACAAAAGGGGCAGGCAGATAAATGGGAAGAAAAGAACAGGAATGAGAAAGGGGAGGAAACGTAACCAACCCAACAGTGAAACAAACCAGCAGCACCTCTCTGTGGTCTGCCCAGGCCAAGGCCTACACTGGAGGGCTGACGCTGGGGTGCTTACCAGTAGCTTGGTCTGATAGATTTCCAGCCCTTTAAAGAAATTGGCGGTGAAGGCTTCTGGCTTCTCAACCTTCTGACCGTGCCGTCGCTTCCTTCTTTTTGTCACTTCTGCCCACAGGTACTCGGCTTGCTCCTCCTCTTTGGCTCTATTCTCTTTTTCTCCATCTTCCATGCTGCAGGAATGGGAAACCCACTTAGCAGGGGGAACACGGGTAGGTGTGGCCCAGAAAAGGAGACCAAATTAAAGAGAAGTCTGGGTTGAGAAGGGCAGGAGGTAGAATCATTCCTTAAGGGTGGAAACCTCCGGTCATTATCAACTCACGGTGGCCCGATGCCAAATTTTTATTTAATAAGTGGTGACCGCTTCAATGATCCATGGTCATAGGCTACATCAGTTATATACAAATCTCTACTCTTTTTTTGAGATTAGATTTAACAAATTTTTTTTTCCCCTTCGGAGAAATTGTCTTTTATTTTCTAAGCCTTCTTAGGTGTTAGCAATAGTAACTACTCTTCTAAGGTTATGGCAAGACTTAGCCATATGTTGTATAAAAGAGCTTAACACAGGCCTGACATGTAATCGGTATTCAATAAATATCATCATCACTATTACACGAAGTTGTAAAGCATAGGTGTTTGATAATTTGTTTGGCCAGACAGTGAATTCAATCTACTACTGAGATTGTAAAGTTAATAAGATTACCAGAATGTGTTTACTGTATAGCTGGGGTAAAAGGAAATAAACCCAGGGTTTGCAGAATATATACATTGTTTGCATGAATAGAAAAGTGACATAATAGTAGATGCTATCAAGAACTATCTACGGTAGCAATTAGAGTAGCTGATGCTACCAAAAACTTACTCTGCCTTCTCAGGGTCTACTTTTCCTTCTGCTTCATGTGCTGCTTTCATCTCTGCTGCCTGGACAAAAATAACAATCAGTTAAGGTTCCCTCAAAGAAGTAAGTTCATGAAGATGACCCAACTTGTTGGCCATTTTCTTCTTGGTCACAAATTCCAATGGCTTTTTCTTTTCGTGTTTCTGCTTCTTCCAGGATCATTGAGTGTAAGTGCCCTGCTATATATTGAGTGACTCTGGAGAGATGCCAAGACAAAGGTTTCAAGCTTGAAAACTCAACTTTCCTGCTATTATTTTTTCAACTCAAAGAGGAAGCTCATGCTAGGTCACCCTGAAAGCCCTAGGAAAGTGGTCCTATTGCCCCATGGGGTCAGAGACAGATGAGACACAGATGAAACCAAGTCCAATCCAGGACCTGCTTCCACTGGATAGGCTTCCTGCCTTGTCTTCAGTCCTCTTGCCACTGTGCCAATACCTGTGGTGGCCACTGCCCTGAGAATAAAATTTAAGCTCCTTACCGAGGCCTGAGAGTCCTGCATGATCCTGGCCTTTCTCTCTATTCTCATCTTGTACCACTTGACTTCTTGTTTCCTGCACTCAAACACACGGATCTCCTCTCCTTCCTTGTAATATCCTAAATCTGTCCGTGCACGAGCCATATCCTCTGCCTGGAGAACGACTGCCCCAGCCTTTCACGTGTCTGCTGTGCTTCAGGACTTGGCTCAGATGACACCTTACGTCTTTGACCACCCTATTTCTAGTGGGCCTGTGTTTACTCTGTAACATATTAGCATGTTCATTTATTCTAACATGCAGCACAAATGGTAATTATTTATTTTGTCTTCTCCTACTAGAAGTTAAGCTCCGTGAAAGCAAAAATATTGTCTCTCTTTTTAATCAATGTATTCTCATATCCTAGAACACAGCCTGGCATATAGCAGTCCCTGAATGAGTCCCCGTTATGTATCAAACTCTGTTCTAGGCCCTGGGGCTGCATTAGGAAGCAGAACATAATAAGTAATATTGTAAGAATGCTACGATTCTGACCCTTCCTTTCCCGACTCTCCAAGCCAGGTGGGAGCTCTATCTCATGCATTTCCATAGTACCTGACATTTCCCTGCCCTAGCATTCTTCATGCTTGTCCAAGGTCTATCTTCTCCAGTAAATTATAGGGACAATGCATTTCTCATTCACCACTGTGTTCCCAGAGCCTGAAACAGTGACAAGTGCATGTTAACTTCTCAATAAATAATAATGGGCTCTGATCCCTTCAACTTTTCTACTCTCTTCAGTGCTAGGATGACACTGTAAATTGGATGCTGCAAGAGAGGGGAACACCTAAAACCTTCTGTGGCCAGGGGGCTTTGAATTATCGCTACCTTGTTCACTTAATCTAGTTGACTGACTTGAAGTACTAATTGAATAGTGGTGCACCACAAGGAAAAATGTCCCGAGCATGATCAAACTCTTTGGGAGGCTATGCCAGATCATACGATGTCATCTGGATCATGTTAGTATACTGTAGAAGTACTATCTCACATGATTGGCCTCCTCTTTTGTTGTACTTGGTTTTCCATGCTTTCAGTTCACTGATTGAATCTCTGTGCCATGAGAACTAATGTTTTAATAAAAGTTGAAAGTGAAGTGAGGGTCACAGACCACCATGTTTGAACTCTCCAATGTAAATTGGAAGAGCATCCAATGACTAGAAACTAAGACCACAATTTAAGTCTCAATTTCCCCACATGTGGCGGAACTGGAATGATAAAATCAGGATAATCAGAGCAGAGCCAGTGTCTAATACAATGTTGGCTCCTGGGCAAATGGTGTCAGTCCTGGATTGCAAGATATGGTGGCAAGTCTTTTTCTGGGGATAAAGAAAGAGGACAGAATACAAAGTACGCTTACCTGTGCTTTCCTTTTCTTCCGAACAGTACTCTCTAACGTGGGAGCTTCATCCTTGCCAATAATTTCAGAGAGGTCACCCAAACCCACTTCGGGCCCATGCTTTAAGCTACCTTCTTTCTTTGGGTGCAGTCCAAAGAGGTCTGGCATCATGTCTGCTTCTCCCTTCTCACCCTTTACGAAGTGGGCCAGTTCAGCTGTGATCCCTGGCTCGGTCACTTCTGTCCTCTCCATCTCCACAGCATCCTCATGGATACCAAATTGGGTCGGGTCAGGCATGTCACCCAGGATCTTGGTCACTCTGATGTTCTTTGCCCCTTCTACTAGGCCCCCTCCAAACACTGTGCTCCACAGGACCTGAAAGATCCCTCCCAATATGCCGAAGAACAGCTGGAAGAGCCCCAGGAACAGTGTCCAGAAAAAAGAGAAGAATACCTTCACCAGCTCCTTTGCAGACATCTTTTTCACGTTCCTGTATTGCTTCCTGAGGTTCTTCAGGGTGGCCTTCTTTAGAAAACTGGTGACATTTCTTTTCACGGAGGCACATGCCATGGCAAATGCTGAGGCAGACTCAAAACACTTGTCTTCCTCCTCTTCACCTTCAATTTCTAATGTGTAAATAGCGTCTTCCTCATCCTCCTCCTCCGGCCTGTCTGCTGAGTCGGATTCAGAGATCTGAGATGCTAATTGCATCTCGAAGATCGTGTCCTCACAGAAGTTCACAAACAGCTCCATCTTTTCCTGCTCCCCACCTTCGTTGACGACATCAAAAATGAACTGTCGCTTAGATTCCTTCACCTGGGGCTTCTCCCACTGAGTCCGACTGGATTCAGTGATCTCAAAATAAACACGCTCGATTTTCTTGGCCCCACCCATGATCTCAATCCTTCCTAGGTACGGTTCAAAGTAATTCAGCACACTTTCTGCCGGGTCCAGCAGACACTTCAGGCGAGAGTCATTTGGCATGTGTTCAGAAAGATTTGTCAACAACACTGCCACATTGAACCCTATGTCCTTGGCCGGCTCATGGAACCGGTCCACAAAATCGATGTAATTAAACATGTCATTCTCATCAGCTTCTGCACACGAAAGGAGAAAGTCAGTCTCTGACTGTGTGTACTGTTTTTGACCTTCCATGGCCTTCTGGAATTCTTTTTTGGAGATAATCCCTTTCCCATCTGGATCATATTCTTTGAAGGTATCTGAGCTGGTTAAATCTTTAAGTTTCAAGAACATGTCAAAGAATTTCAAGATCATTTCTACATTGGTAGATGATTCTACCAGTGTGTCAACCATCTGCTTGCCAATAGTTCCATTTACCACATTCCCTGTGAGGCAGGTTCAAAAAGACATATAGACACATAAATAAACCCAAGCCATCATGTAACTCATCAGGTAGCTATTTTTAGAAGACTTATGTGCCCAATTAGTTAGCTTTTTTCTGACCGTGATGATCTGGAGATGGGTAGGAGGGAGCAGCAAGCCATAAAGACTACACCTCTAGGAGCCAAGGGGAAAGAAACAGAGGGAAGGAGGTGGCCACCCCAGTGCCTCGTATCAGGCCTGGGGCCTGGGAAGTGGTTTCGTGACTGGATTGTTGGGGACACATAGGGATACATGGTGTCCCTCTCATCCCCTTAGACCTAGGAGGGTGCCCAACTAGATGGCTGGCATACACACCAGCAGCCAGATGTGTTGAAAAGCAATGGGGAGAGGGAGAGGATAGGGAACAGCAAAGCTTAGAGGTTTTCCCCAGTTCATTCTGGCTTTCCTATTGATACAAAATGAGTTGATTTTAGGCTTCATCCATCAGACCAAATGCCCCTCACTCATTTTTTTGTTTTGGAAAATTTGGCTTTTTGACCAATATCAAATCATATCAGTGACCTGTCAGAAGGATGATCTGCGTGATTAGTAAGGTTAGTGCTCAGACCAATTACAGTTGTGTGAATGCCTAATTATACCAAACAGCCCAACCTTCCAGGAGGGACAGAAGCATCACCACCATGTCCTGAAGGAGATCCAAGAGTTCCTTCAGCAGCTCGATCTGACTGGAATCCTAGAACAGAAACAGGAGATACCCCTGAGCTATCTGATCCCTCAGCAAAGTACAGGGCAGTGAGCAAGAAGAGCCTGCTCTGGAAAGGTTAGGTGAAGGCTGCGTAGGTGTCGGGATCGAGCTCCCTTGTGAACGAGGACGTCTTATCCTCCACTGCTTGCAGCATCGGGAGGCTCCTCCAACAGAGCTTTTACATTTGTCCTTTCATTAGTACAATGTGGCAGATATACCAACTGTTGTCCAAAACTACTGAACAGCCCAATCCACCAAAGAGCCTTTAGATATTTCTAGTAGTTTCTGTTGGCATTTTTTATACTAGAGAATTACCAGGGAGCTTTACGGGAATACTGTTGCAATCCAGTTAAGGTATCAAGGTCATAATCACCAAGCGGGTTCTCCTTTCTTTCTGGATTAATTTAGATTCTCCTGATTCTAGCTGGTGGTGATCTGGGTGCCACTGGTCCCTTAAAATAGTATGTAATTGAAGCTAGTCCTCTGGACGGTTTTGATACTAGTCTGTTTGGTTTTAATTTCAGCAAAGCAGAAAGGGCGCTGCTAAGACAGCTCCGTGCTTTATACCCTTCATCATAATAGGAAATGATCCTTGAAGATCCTAGGTGGTCAGTCTGAGGGTACAATTAAAAAATGTATTCTGGGTCACATTTCTTTTACAGACTCTCTCAAAACAAACCATAGCTCTTTGCCTAGCCCTTCGATTGTCAGAGGAATTTTCCCTCACCTGTGGTGTGTGTCATAACTATACACGAAATATCATAGAAATGTAGAATATTACAGCTGGGAAGAGACCTCAGAGATCATCTGTTTTAATTCCAGATGTTTTATAGATGATGAAAGCAGAAACCAGCAAGGGGAAGAGACTTTCTGCAAGTCACTGGTGGGTAGGTGGCAGGACCAAGGCTCTTGTTTCCAGAGCCTCTGCACAACACTGCCCCGGCTGACAGAGGAGTGGACATATGACTATCAAATTAGCAGCCCTCCCGTGAACTCTCTCCTCTCATAAGGCCAGAGTCAAAAGGGGAAAAATGAAAGGGTTAAATAGCACATTCCAGAAGAGAGGAGGCAGATGTGACAGCCTTGAAAGTTTTATACATTATTTAAATTAAAGCTGCAAATGTTACTCTAATCAGCCTGAAACACATCCTGAAGGTCTCCCTCATGTGTTGCCATGGAGACAGGCAATAAACTACCACCTATGCTATGTTTGTTTGTTCATAATAAATGCTCTGTGCGGTTCCGATTCATCTTGCCAGAGAGATGGGGAGTGAGAAGGAGAGGCAGAGACGGTGAGGGAGGGGGATGCGGAGATGAGAGAGAAGGGGTATGTGGATTACAGAGACATGCAACATTGGACAGATCGGACAGGGCTGACAGGTTGTGTTTATACCTCGACAAAATGGTGACAAGGAAGCAAAAAGGGTTAGCACCATAGAAAGCAAATGTTGAGGCCATAATACAAAGGGTGGGTTGGTGGGACACAAGGAAGGAAGCTGCCTTCATGCAAGAGCCTGCCTGGGACCCCCCTGGAGGCATTCATTCCTGTCTCTTATTTTGGCCCTCAGTTTAAAAATGAGACCTTAATATGCATGGCTTTTCCAGCCTTTGGTCAAGCAGCCACATCGGCAATGGGAGTACCAAGGGGGCGACACGTGCAGGGAACTGGCCACAGTACCTGGGAGAGCTTCATCTGCATGTTAGCAAACACATGGAGGAAGCCGACCACTGCGTCCCACAGCCTGCTGTGAGCCAGGCTCTGCTGGTTCCCGACACAAGGGCCCTGTGGAGAGGAGGATATCCTCATTTCACTTCAACATCACAAATCGCTCTGAAACCTGCCCTAGTAAGGGCATCTGATACCTACATATGTGGGCAGGTGGCACTTTGAAAAAGTCACATATTTCCGTAGTTCAGTGTTTTCCCAGGATATTACTTTTTTTTTCTTCTGATCATAAAATACCACATCTAGGAAAAACCATTATGGATTTCATAGTCCAGTGATTTTCAGAGATTTTCTTTTAGCCACAGAATAAGTTCTTCAAGTAAAACTTTACATCGAAGAACAATATTTAAAATAACTAAATGCTATGGTTGAAACAGAGCTGAAGGGCTCTCTGCCCAAACTCGCCACCCTTTGGCCTCAGAGGCCTTCTGAGGAACTCAAGGGTGCCGTGGAGCACAGTTTGAAAAGCAGGCCATCGTCTGTCTATCATTTTCCGTCAAAGTTACACGTAAATGCTTTAATGTAGGTATCTAATCAAGTTTTTAAAAAATCTGTGTACTAATCCTAGTGTTCAACTGCTTCTAGGATTTTCTCTTCATTAACCTAAACTTCAGATATAATACCATCTCCATCTTCTCTGAAAGGCAAACATAGAGGGAGGACTTAATTACCAGTTTGCATTTTCCTTGCTAACCACCATCCTATTTTTGAAGATCATTATTGAACCAACACTGCTTATCCTCTTTTCTCTATAGTCTATTTTTTCCTACCCTTTAACCAATCTCCAAATCACTCTTCAATCGGAAAGTTCTAAAAGGCACAAGATATTACCTCAAGATCTAGCAAAGTCTGGGTAGGACTCCCAAGATAGGTGAGCGGGAGAAATATTGCCTGTATCCCCAATCACATAACTCTGTTTAGAAATCACTGTTTATGTACATTCAGTGTCTGATCCCTAGAAGCCACTTGATTTATTTTTGGAACAAACCTGGTTGTTGAAAGAAACTCACATTCGCCACAAATGAACTTCTCCTTTATTTCTGGGTTAAGTGCTCCATGGGAAATTCCGAAGAGCAGGATGGGTTTTGCAGAGATCAGAACAGATGCTTGTCAAATATGTTCAATGATTTCCTTAGGTATATCACATTCTGTGAAACCTCAGAGCAGTCACCTGCTCCTAGGTTTATCTCTCTGTGTCCTTACAGTGCTTGAGTGACAAGGGTCCATCTCTCCCTTAATATCCTCCTTTTAAGTTTATAGTCTTAGCTTTGTGTTTATTTGTGTATCAGAAAATACGATCTGAGGATAGCCAGTTGGCTCATCATATGAATCTTTATTAGATGAGAAATTAATGTTTTTCAAAGAACAAATTTCAGCTCATTTGTATTACCTATTAAAAAAAAGCCACCAAAACTTCTTGGACTCTTGGAATATAGACTGTTCTTTGGGTAAGAAATGAAGGTGCATAGGAAAAGGGGTAAAATATTTCCCATTTCTTTCCTTATCTTTCTCTTCTGTTTCAGCAAGATTGACGTAATTGTTGATGTTATCCCTTATGAAGACACACACAATCCTATCTCTGTATCTTTTCCAAACGACTGACCCAGAATATGCTTCCTCCTCTGTACGTATGCACGTCCCCGTGACGCTGGAGCCCTTTGGCTCTTACGGACCTCACTTTCCTCTGAACTCATACATATGTGATTGTAAAGCAAAGCATGTATGATTATTTTAAATCAGGCAAGATCATGTTACATCAAATCATTTTCTTCGTATGTATTTTCTCAATTGCATTGAAAGCTCTTCAAGGGTAAAGGCACTATGTGATACAGCTTTTCATAAGTATAGCTTAGCAGAGCATATCTAAGTGTTTGAATAAATGAATGAGAGCCTTGTTCGTGAGTCTCCTGGTTATGGTAGTCTGCAGATGAAGTGTTACTTTCGCTTACAAAAAACGTCTTCTGTTACAGAGGGCTATGCTGTGGCTACTGATTTTACTGCAAATTATGCCTGAATACATCTTCTACTCCTTCTCACAGTAGCTAGACCCCCACCATGGCAACGAATAGAGAACACTACGAACAGAGAAAGACCGTGGCAAAACTTAGACATCCAACCTGAAATTCACTTGTAGATTTGACTGCCACTGCACACAGTTTCTGGGCTTCTGCAGTCACTTTTTCAATAGAGTTAATGTCTGACAAATTAGTAGGACCACATGGATTCTGTTTTCAATCCCTACTAAAGATAACATCATTTATCTTTTTATTTCTTCATTCTATCAATCATTTCTCTATTCTCCATGCTAACTGAACACCTATCATGTGCCAGATATTGTTCTAGACATGAAGAATTTTTAGTTGAAAATTTCAGTTAATAAAAAATTTTCTGTCCACTGAAAGTTTTCAGTTTAGGAGAGAAAGCAAAATTTAACTAGATAATGCACATAAAGTGTGACAACACTATGAATAGGTCCAGTGGGGGACCATAAACTAAAGCTTCCTGTTGAGTGTAGGTACTATTGGTTCCTATTTATAGATAAGAAATATTGTCAGCGTTATGGCTGGATGCACTCACAGTCCATACGGATATTCTGTAGGGAATATAGACTATGGACACGTCAAAAATGTTCTCTTTGTTTTCAAGCACACACTCTGTAGCACATACCTGGATGTATTCTGTAAGAGAATTGAAAATCTGCTTGGTGACTGCCAGAGCTTTGGAAAAATTGTGCTGTCCAGATTCATCAATGATGTCCTTCCCTGAATAATACCAGTAGAAATCACTGATTGATTCCTAAAAACAAACAAGTAGAGCTTAGTATTTCTGACTTCGGTCAATGAAGCTAAACTTGGTATTTAAAAAGAGTATAAAAGAATACTACATCTCTACGATCTTTTTGCTATGACAGGAGCCAGGGAGTCTGTGAATAAGTACAGAGATGTCTGATCCCTGGCATCTTTCAAGCACAACTATCTCTCTGCAGGAAAGAATGGAGAGGAAAGAGGATAGCCTTCAACTGGAGCTGAGAGACTATGATATAAGACAATTTATTCAAAGTGAAAAAGTGTACATTGAAAGTCATAATGATTATTATCCAAATAACAACAGCAACAATATAACAGCTAACATTGTACGTGCCATACTTTGTTCTAAACACATTACATATACAGGCATACCTCGGAGATATTGCCGTTTTGATTCCAGACCACTGCAATAAAACGAATGTTGCAATAAAGCAACAAAAATCACACAAAAGTCACACAAAAATCTTGGTTGCCTAGTGCATATAAAAGTTACTTTTACACCATACTGTAGTCTATTAAGTGTGCAACAGCATTATGTCTAAAAAAATGTATATACCTTAATTAAAATACACTTTATTGCTAAAAAATGCTAACAGTCATCTGAGCCTTTAGTGAGTTGTAATCTTTCTGTTGGCCGAGGGTCTTGCCTTGACGTTGATGGCTGCTGACTGATCAGGGTGGTGGTTACTGAAGGGTGGGGTGGCTGTAGCAATATCTTCAAATAAGACACCCATAAAATTTGCTGCATCAATTGATCCTTCCTTTCATGAAAGATTTCTCAATAGAGTGCAATGCTGTTTGATAGCATTTTACCCACAGTAAAACTTCTTTCAAAATTGGAATCAATCCTATCAAACGCAGCTGCTGCTTTATCAACCAAGTTTATAGAATCTTCTAAATCTTTTGTTGTCAGTTCAACAATATACACAGCATCTTCACCAGGAGTAGATTCCATCTCAAGAAACCGTTTTCTTTGTTCATTCATAAGAAGCAACTCTTCGTCCATTCATGTTTTATGATGAGATTTCAGCAATTTAGTCACATCTTCAGGCCCCACTTCTAATTCTAGTTCTTACTTCTACCACATCTGCAGTTATTTCCTCCACTGAGGTCTTGAACCCCTCAAAGTCATCCATGAAGGCTGGGATCAACTTCTTCCAAACTCCTGTTAATGTTGATGTTTTGACCTCCTCCCTGAATCATAAGTGTTCTTAATGGCATCTAGAGTTCCAGAAAGTTCTCAATTTACTTTGTCCAGATCCATTAGAGAAATCACTATCTATGGCAGCTACAGCCTTATGAACTGTATTTCTTAAATAATAAGACTTGAAAGTCAAAATTACCCCTTGATCCATGGGCTGCAGAATGGATGCTGTGTTAGCAGGCATGAAGACAACATTAATCTCCTTGTATGTCTCCCTCAGAGCTCTTGGGTAACTAGTTGCCTTGTCAATGAGCAATAATATTTTGAAAGGAATCTTTTTTCTGAGAAGTAGATCTCAACAATGGGCTTAAAACATTCAGTAAGCCAGGCTATAGACAGAGGGCAGTCATCCAGGCTTTGTTGTTCCATTTATAGAGCACAGAGTAGATTTAGCATAATTCTTAAAAGCCCTGGGATTCACAGAACAGTAAATGATCATTGGCTTCAACTTAAAGTCATCAGCTTCATTAATCCCTAACAAGAGTCAGCCTGTCCTTTGAAGATCTGAAGGCAGGCTTTGACTTCTCCTCTCTAGCTATGAAAGTCCTAGATGGCATCTTCTTCCTATAGAAGGCTGTTTTCATCTATCATGAAAATCTGTTGTTTAGTGGAGCCACCTTCATCAATGATCTTAGCTAGATCTTCTGAATAACTTGCTGCTTCCCCTTGTACTTGCCCTGGCGAGAGTGAGTGCCGTGGCGTCAGCCTAGCTCACAGCAACCTCAAGCTCCTGGGCTCAAGCAATCCTCCTGCCTCAGCCTCCCAAGTAGCTGGAACTACAGGCATGCGCCACCATGCCCGGTTAATTTTTTCTATATATTTTTAGCTGTCCAATTAATTTCTTTCTATTTTTGACAAGGGGGTCTTGCTCTTGCTCAGGCTGGTCTCAAACTCCTGAGCTCAAACAATCGGCCCGCCTCGGCCTCCCAGAGTGCTAGGATTACAGGCGTGAGCCACCGCGCCTGGCCCCCTTGTACTTTTATTTTATGGAGATGCCTTCTTTTCTCAAGCCTCATGAAATAACCTCTGCTAGCTTCCAACTTCTCTTCTGCAGCTTCCTCGCCTCCCTCATCATTTATAGAATTGAAGAGAGCTAGGGCCTTGCTTGGATTAGGCTTTGGCTTAAGGGAATGTTGTGACTGGTTTGATCTTCTACTCAGACCACTAAAGCTTTCTCCATATCAGCAATAAGGCTGTTTCACTGTCTTATTATTCTTGTGTTCACTGGAGTAGCACTTTAACTTCCTCAAGAACTTTTCCTTTGCATTCACAACTTGGCTAACTGTTTAGTGCAAGAGGTCTAGCTTTTGGACTATCTTTGCTTTTGACATGTCTTCCTCACTAAGCTTAATCATTTCTAGCTTTTGATTTTAAAATTCTTTCACCTTAATACTTAAAGGCCACTTTAATAACTTGTAGGTTTGTAAATTGGCCTAATTTCATATTGTTGTATCTCAAGGAATAGGGAGGCCCACGGAGAGGAAGAGAGACTGAGGGATGGCTGGTCGGTGTAGCAGTCAGAACACCCACAACATTTATGGATTAAGTCCACTATCTTACATGGGCACGGTTCATGGTGCACAAAAACAATTGTGATAGCAACATCAAAGTTCACCGTAACAGATCACGATAACAGATATAATAGTAATGAAAAAGTGTGAAATCTATTGTGAGAATTACCAAAATGTGATACAGAGACACAAAGTGAGCATATGCTGTTGGAAAAACGGCACTGAAAGACTTGCTTGACACAAGGTTGCCACAAACCTTCAATTTGTAAAAAAAGCACAGTATCTGGAGTGCAACAAAGCAAAGCGCAATAAAATGAGGTATGCCTGTATTAAACCTCTCAATCTTTACTACCACTCTCTGGGACACATCCCAGTCATTTTATCAATGAGAAAACTGGAACACAGGGAGGTTAAATTTATTGCTCCAGGTTATAAATTAGCAAATGGGGCAGAACCAGGATGAGGAATAAGGAAAAAAAATCTGTTTTTATGTTTGTGTAGATTTTCTCTATATAATTTGGACTTCCTTTGAACAATGAAGCCAAGTGACTTCTCAACACTAAGAACTTTTAAACTCATCTTGTTCCCATCACCTTGTGTCACTCTTTTTCCTAGTGAAATCTGCTCTCATTTACAGGTTGTTGTATAGCTCTTGGCACCACAGACAGGTTTTCAGTGGCAAGATTAAAGCAAAGTAATATTTTATAACAGATGATTTGGTATTTAACCACCTTAGTTTCCAAACGTACTTGTTAGGCATTTGACTTTCCATGAGTGTGTAGACATATACTCCACTGTCTTCCTGATTGGGGCTTGACTGTAACCCAGGTCTTCCCTGACCCTGTGTGACTGTCTCTAGCTTTTGGGAGTACAGGTGAGAGGTGCCATCGTCCAAGGCCTTCCTACTCACCTGCAGACGCAGAAGGTAGTCCACGGTGCTGATGATGATGTTCACGGTGGTGGTGTTGCCCATTTGAGTCCGCAGAAAGTTCTGAAAGTCTGAGAGTACCAGTGTGGGTCAGAGCCCATCCCTGGCATGACCTCTCAGCTGAGCTCAGAAGAGACACACTATGTGAAAAGTCTTACAAGGACACCATGTGTGGGTCCTGGCAGATCCCACAGGTCAGAGCTCTGCTCTGAGTCCTCCCAACTCGCTGACATCAGAAACTGGACTTAATGAGCCATAAGGGGCTAGATGAAAAGGGCTGGGTAGATTCACCATCTGAAGATTCTGAAAGCAGCTTAGCCTTGGTGGCACTAAATAACATTAGCTATGAAGTTAAGGGTTGTTTTACATAGAGTTTCTTATTGAGGAATGGATGAACTGATGTCTTAAGTTAGCAACTGGTGGTATCAAATGGGGCATATTAAACTGAATTATAATTCTACACCTGAAAATGTCACTTTTCCTTGACAGATAATCTGTTCTACTCACCACTGTTATGTCCCTCACAAAGTAACTGCAGGAATCTAAACAGATCACGCGTGAACTCGTCATTCTGGAGGACTTTTTCACCTTGAAAACACAAAACATTGGTGAGCATTTCTTTGACTTCCTAATGCAGAACACTTTGTAAGGTCAATGACCGCAAAAATGATAAAGGAATTGTATCAGAGTGGTTTGGTTTAGCACCATTTGCATGAATGGTGATAAACTCGATTAAACTGAGCTTAGGCTGCAGAGCACAATGCCCAAGAAATGAATTTGTAACAGAAACAACTGGGATAGTGGCAGTAAATGGTTCACAGTCCATAACCCATGCTTTACAGACATTTCTTTAATTAAGCACCAAACTGCTGAGTTAAACTCGACATGCAGCCACCAAGCCTAAAATGTGTCTGCGCCGAGGCAATTAAATGAGATCTCTTAGGATTTGCACACATGGTAGAAACTCAGGCCAGAAACTCGAACTTACCACGCTCACGAACAATGACTGGTGATAAGAGAAAAACAAAAGAATACAAAGTAAGAAAACCATAAACACCATGACAAAATGTCTTTAGTTAAAACTGGCTCTATGAACACATCCAGGCTGATGCTGGCTTTATCAAAGCTACTGATGGCAACATTTTGCTGAGCCGGATCAAATCTTTGCAGATTAAGAAGCAGTAAGCATGGACTCTGACCAGAAATAGTTAATTAAGGTTTTAATCAGGAAGAGAATGGCCTTCACATTCATCAGCTACTCACGTGTTCCTTCTTCAGTCACCATCCCCAGGCCTTCAGCTTTATTCTGCCTCTCAAATGCATTCAAATCAAGGACACTTTTAATAGACAAAAGGAAACAAGGTTCAGGGCTATGCACATTGGGAAGGTAGCTGTCTAACATCAGTGTATCTATTGACTAAGAATATCCCGTCCCTGTATTATCATAAAAGGATTAACCCATTACAGTGTGGTTGAAAGGCTCTGGTTCCTTGGCTTTGTGCCAAGCAGTGTTGTCTAAGAAGGCCGACAGCTCACAGACCTCATCACGTACAAGAGGGGTCCTACACACTTGTGGTGACTATCATTGTTTGTTCAGTTTGAGTCCTTTCTTACAGACGAAGATTTAGAAAGGATAAAGAAGGAACGATCTGTTTCTAGGATTTCTCAAGGAAAACCTTATCTTAAACTGGCCTAATTAATGTTTGCCTCCCATCTTTATCTGCCTCCTTGGAGAGTCTCATGGAATTGTGGTTTCTACTGCTTAGGATGAGCGCTGTTGGGGGAGCCACAGACTTTCAGATTTGGAAGGGCCATACCCTTTGATGATTCCTGCATCGTTCAGGAGCCCACGGCAGCCGAGATTAAGCTTTCCCACAGGCAATGGTGTCCCTCGGTGTTTCTGAACTTGTGACAAGTTGTTCTCATTTCTGTCCCTACTTCCCCCAATCTTCCCAATCACAGCCACTGCCGAGTTTTACTTAGCCAAGAAGCCCTAGCACAACCACAAAGCCTGACAGTGAGAACACTGTATGATCATGTTATTTCTAAGTAGGGCTCATTCTATTTTACTAGCAAAATCTAACTCTTTCCCCAATCTGAAAGATTTCACAGAATATAGAACATGAGGTCTCAAAAGAATAGCCATATTCTTCTTAGGGAAGCTATGGCCAAGTCCATTAGGAATCTGCAAAGCCCAGCCTTCCTTTTACCCGTGGGCAAAGAAAAATGACTGTCAGTCTGAAAAGACATCGGGGAAAAATTCAGCATCCCTTATCCCTTTTTAGGGAGTCACATACATTCTGCAATTTAGGTAAATTTTAAACAGAAAACAGTGAAATCTCTATTGCCATCTTTGTTGCTGTTTTCCCAGATTCTGCTGGAAAAAGGCCCCACTCAACAACACAAAATTATTCTCTACTTTGGTTTTGCCATCAGGGGAGGATAACATGGAAAAGGACATTTGGATGTAGTTGCTTTGAAGGAGCAGTTTTGATGATGTATCTAAGCAATACACATTTCTGATCCTTACTCCATCCCTAAATACGTGTTTTGAATGTTTTAATCTTTTTAAGGCTTAAATATTTTACAAATACGTATTATTTTTATAATCATCAAAAACCATTAAGATATCTTAAAACTTCTATTAGAACTCATTTGGCATCTAAGTGCAAATCACCTGTCTCTCCAAGTCATCATTATAATGAGTTTATCAATATTAAGTATTATAGAATACTAAGAGAACTCAGAAATTTAGTGGATAACTTCATGAGCAACATGGAACTGAACAACCTTGATTTTTGCCATCTGAGTTCACATGTACTATTTTACCCTCAGTGATTGAGGTTTGACAACATTGCATTTTCTTTTTCCAGGAGAGATAATAAACTAATAGACTGTAGGTGGAAAAAAATTTATAGAGCTGAGAACAAGAGACCATATTGCAGCTCAAATATGCTCCCTTCTGCCCCAGGTTACGACATTTACCCAATCAAATAAGGTTAGCAAAATTATGAAGTCTACCAAAAGAAAAGATGTTCTTCTTCTAAATTTTCAAATGAAAAACATAATATTCTATTTTAAAGCCTATTACTTGGAAGCAAATAAGCTAATTAAAAATTTGATTTCTTTTAGAATGAGTTGCAGACTATTTAAAATACACATGAATCTTAGACACTAAGCTGACCCTTTTCTTAGAAAGACTGCTGGCTCATTTCTGAAATGAACAAGTATGGTGACCTCATGACTCTTGGTTATATATTATTTATTTGTCAGAGGGTTCTGCCATGAGGGGCGGCTTGCACAGCCTGGTAATATAAACTGAAAGTTTAAAGCTTTGGTTTTTAGGCTATATCAAAATGTTCCCATGCCAGGATGCATCTCTGTCAAAAAGGATGTGTCAAAGTATGTATCCTCCACCCCCAAATACCCATGCAAGTTCAAAGAATTGTTAAGCATAAAGATTAACAAAGTACTGAGTGGGTCTCATTAAAACACAACCTTGAGTCATAGTGAGGTATTCCCCCTTTTTTCCATTCTTTTCTGGTCTGAATTTTGTGGGCATATATATTCAAGGAGACACTGAATGTACACCCTCAGCCTCCTAGGAAAGCAACATAACAAAAAAGGAGGTAAGGAAGGGTGACTGGAAACGACACCAACAATAGTGGGGAAGTGTGTGTTTGTGGCTAATGGAGATTACACTTTTCCCTCCGAATGCAAACCTGAAGGCTGGAGGAGCAATACTCACTCTCTTCACTTTCTAAAGCAGGTGACTCCTCTCCCAGTAATTCCGTGGTAGAACAGTTGATTTTGTGCTCTTCCTACCCAAGCCCCCTTTCCTTGCATAGGGAAGAGTTTAAAAAATGCTATGTGGTTTTCTCCTATTTACCTGCAAGACTGCATAAGACCAGAAAGGCTTTGAAAGAATCCGGCATCCTTTTTCTCCTTGAGGTAATCTAGCATTTTCTGCGAGGGAGACACATTATAAAGGGAAGAGCAATGAAAACTGTGCCACGAATGCTGACCCTCCTAATCCTGATGGAGAAACAGCAAATCCCCAGCCACACATGCACACTGAGTCGGACCCTCTACTTATGGAGTCAGAGTCTCTTGGGGTGGATCATGTTTATTTTATAAGGGCCCACTGGTGTTCTTGCTAGGGCAGAATTAACATTCATGGATTTACTGTTGAAGTCTCTCCTATTTGGGAATAAGCACCAGGACCGTGAAGTAAGTAATGTTTAATATTACTGAGGTATAACCTGAATAGCTCATGCTATGAGTTTGGCAAACAGGACTGCAAGGAGTGTAGGCAGTAATGAACCTAGTTGAAAACTCAGTATTTCTTTCACAATGAGACTTTGTTTCCTTTGTTCTCTGTTACTGGGAGGGCAGGAATTATGTCTGACATCGTAAAATTTTGTGAAAAAAATAAATAAAAGGCTCTGCAAGAAAGTCAATTGATAGCTGGTGGTGGAAGAGAGTGGAAAATGAGGGGCAACCTAAAAATGATAGTTCTTAATGAGAAATTTGTTTGGGATGAATTAAAGGCTGGGAAAAATCTTATGCAATAATGATAGCTATGAATTTGGAGACTCTCAAAGGCCCTGGGATATAACTCTCATGAATGCAGAAGGTCTGTTTGAAATTCCACTTTCTTGTGCACACAGCTGCTTTTAGCCAGAGCGGGGAGGGCCCAGGAGATAGCGGTGCATCCCTGTCTTCTGCAGCCACTTCCAATGCAGATTGTTGAATGAATACCGTGTGCCAGGCCCTCAGCTCTATGCTGCTGCCTGTTGTCTCACTTAATGCTCTCAAGAATGTAAGCTGCACGTTGGCAGAGGTTTTTATGCAAGGCTATGCCCTCAACCCTTACAGCAGAGCCTGGTGTGGTCAGCAATCAGTAAACAGTTGTCCAATTAGTGAATGAACAAATGAATGAATGAATGAAGAACAAGTGTGTGAGATTATCAATCTCAGTTAACTGACGAGGCTCCTGGATCATAGTAAGGCAGCTAATAAAGAGCTAAAAGAAAAATGTAAGGCTTAGGAAACTTCTTCCATGGTATATCTATGTAGAAAATCATCCACTGATAAAAAAAAAACTAAATGTTTTTGTCTTTGATCTTGGGTAAAACCTCTTTATTAAGTACACATTTGCCTGTAGACTTTCATCCCTGATTTTATCTGTGTCTCCAGTTACTCTTTTATAATTGGCCACTAAGGACAAACTCAGCTGAGTGACTGTGGGTGGCCCCCCTCTGTAGCAGTCAACGCTTCTTCCCTAAAGTGTGACAGCTGTCAAATAGGAAGACCCCAGGAACCTGCACGTTACCTGTTGCACACCAGTGTTGCCTCCATTCAGAATGGCGATCCCCAGCTTTAGAGTCTCAACCACCATGGGGCTCATCTCACCTGCCAGGGTGAAGATTCGATTTAATCACCAAGGAGACAGACGGCAAATCGCACCTACTGGGCTTTATCAAGGCTCTTTGTTCATGCTTCTGTGTCACAGCATGATATCTCTACAAGTGCCATGTGCCCATCCAGAAACTAGACACCTCACCTTTGCTGGCGCTTATCATCTGAAGGACCATCTCGGCGGTACCACGCTCATGCAGCCGAGCTTGCTGATAGAGGGTTTTCTGTTTCTCCATCTCCTTCTCCTGGAAAAAAAAAATCACAGGAAAAGATCTATTCCCCATCCCCTACCAGGGCGTTCACCATGGTGAGGTGAGAAGAGAGAATCTTTAGTTGCCTAAGGAAGGCAACACACATCATTTTGAACAGAGCAGACCCCTGAAATTTATTTCTGGACACTATCCAGCTTTCCAAAATTATCAGCCCATGACACAGCCCATTCCTTTTGGATACTATAATTATAGGATGCGATCCAACATTAAAATGTGTTTGTTTTCAGTGTTCTGTCCCAGAGAGAAACCTGCTAAGGGGTCAACTTGAGTGTCTGAGTGTAGGCAATGCCCAATTATCTGGAACTCAGACCAAACGCTTTTTACCATACATGTGTTACTAGCATGTCAAACCTCTCCAGACTGTAATTACATTCATTTACTTCTGCTGTGTCCTGCTGTGTACTTGTTTATAAAAGAGTATGAGTAACCTAATATAGTTTAATCTTGGGACCTTCAGGGTCCTGCACTGCCTCAAAATAAAATGACTAGAAACATGCATTTATAGAATAGCAGTGCAAAACCCATTCCAGTGTCTCCACTGCTTTGATTTTTCATTTTGGATGTTTGAATTTGTCCTTCTATAGCCCCATTACTACAGTAATTGAGTAGAATTTCCCAGGAGAACAAACCCAGTGAGGCGGTTGCCAACCGGCATACTGCCTGCTACCTTTCGTTGGCCAGACAGATGACAGAACCACTGCTAACGGTGCGCTTCTTCAAGGCAGCTTTGCCAACTCAGGCTCTCCTGGGGGGTGAGCCCATCATGCTAATGTCCGTGCCCACCTCTGAAGACCTGGCCTCTTGGCCTTGGAGGGTGGCCCTGTTTTTAGCTTTCATGAAAACTTACTTCAAAAGTTTTTTCCTTATCTTCCTCCTCCTCTTCATCCTCACCACTCTGACAACTCTGGATTCCATGGAGCAGAAAAAGGAGGACACAGACAAGCAAATTAAAGGTGACTCTAATAAACACGATTCTCTTGTACTCTGCAAGGGCAGGGGATGGGACGTAATTCACAGGCACCTCAGGACGTCAGTGCTGTGGACAGCCAGGAACATTTTGACCACAGCGGGGCAACGTTCTATTCTAAATGCCATCTTTGCAGTTACCAAGCGGTTCAGAAATGAGAACACTGAGATCACATCATCAACGGGGATCTGTCTGGCTTAACCGCAGACCCGAACTACTTTACCTTAGTAAAGCTCTGGTGTAAATGGGAGACAGGAATGCAGGGAGCTGCCACCTGCTAGGAACAGCCCTGGCGGTATGGCAATAAGATTGGGGACATCTGGGATGGGAATCCTACAGCGCCTCTTCCTGCTATGGTATTGTCATGCAGCTAAAGGAACAGACGACATTTCTGCCTGACATGAAAGCTTCCCATTAGGAGCAGTTCCCTTATCCATTCAGCATTCCAGATGTCACCATCTTTCTAGGTGATATAGGTCATATCTGGTCACTTTGCTTCCTCCAGAACACCAGGAGCTCCCTCTAGTTTCTAACCCTGTTTCCTTTACCTGCAGATGTATTTGAACTGTTTCTCATCTTCTGAACATTGACAGGAAACACAAGGGAATTCTGCATGTCTAGGCCCCGGTTAGCCGGCTTTAGAACAGGTCACGGGAACCTAGACACCAGCACCCACTGTTTCTGCAAAGCCTCAAGGTTTCCTTAGGAGGATAGCGAGTGGTTTACTAATGTCATCCTTATGGCACACGAATTGTGCAATGCCTGGAACTGATGTCATGACCAAGTTCCAGGCCTGCTGTCCAACATGACAGTTTCCATGTGCCTGAGGAGGTCCAAGGGAAGACAGACAGAGACGACGGCAGAAAATCCAGGTGTACCTTGGCCATCATGCTGCAATAGGAGGTGTACAAAGGGTCGTCTTCCAATTTGCTGGAAAGAATGGAAGACATATTTAGCAGGCTACTCTTTAGACCTCACAGAAAAGACTAACAGTCACATAAATATCAAATTATATGTATAATAAGTAAATTAATTAAGAAATCTCCTCCCCCACTCTGATTCTTAGAAACCACTCTGAAAATCTGAATCGGCATTGGCTTGACATGGAATTCAGGGATGAAGGTTACAGTTTCAGGCTGTCTAATCTTAGCTCAGTGTCTGGTGTTATGGTGAGAGGGCTGTGGCCAGTGTAGTTTCCCTAGACGTCTCTTGATGACCAATAAAAGGGCAGCAAGGAGGGCTGCTCCAATCTTGCTTCCCTTTTCCACCTTCTGCTGTCTGCAAGAGGAAGGTTTGGGTGGACACAACCATCCCTGTGTTGTGGTGGTCTGGTGGTGCTGACCTCCTCTCTGTGAGAGCATTGCGGCTGAAATGGAGGATGATCTGATGAAGTGGGTCAGGTTGCTTTTCCGTCTCTTCCTCTTCCTCCTCTTCCACCTTGGGAGATTTCTACACAAACCAACACAGACAGGTTTTAGGCGTGAATTTCACCACATGCCACGCAGCTGCATGCGAACAAAGAGAAGGCAAAGCGCAAGGCACAGAGTACATCAGACTAAAAGCACAAAAAGAAACCACCATGTCACATATTTATTTCAGGATAGAAGCCCTAAAGGAAGCAGGGTTTGGGATATACGTATATATTTTTTCCAGCCAATCAAATAAACATTCCAATTTTAGGTTAAAACAAAAGAAAAAGCAAAAGGCTGACCATAGGGAAGAGCTACAGACCTCAATTAGCAGAACTCTCATGCAAGCTCTGGGCACCCGAGTTCAGGAGGGAACCCTGCAGAGTCACCCGAGAGACTGGGTCTCTCTGGCCAACATCTGGAATTTCTCTTGGAGAGCTGGGCTGGAGATGGTGGTGGGGCAAGAATTATTGGGTCTTATACTATTCTAGATTTAACCCAGTAAAACATTTCTCTCTTTGAACCTCACTCTTGATTCTAAAATTCTGGTTGCTACTGAGAGCTGCCATCCTGGAGCTGCTACCTTGCACTTTGCTTATCACATCTTTTCTCCATCTCCTTTTACAGAACGGGAAAGAGAAGCTGATGCCCAAGTAAAAGTGAGTTGTCTAGCAGTAGCAGAGCCAGCAGGGTGGACCATATTCAGTAAACCAGTGAGAACTGCACAGGTTGTGTGAGTGGCTCAGAATAACTAGACGGCAGAAATGGTGCGCACCGTCCACCTCACACTAAGCAAGAAACTAGGAAAACCAAGGAAGTGTCTTTCTCACGGACAGGAATGTATGAGGAGAATGAAGGACATAAAGACAAATGGAAGAAAAATGAGGGAAAACAGCTTAAAAGAAAAAAGAGAGAAAGAAGAAAAGAAACAGAGGGTGAAAGGGAAAGATAGAGAAAGACATGGAAAAGTGAACATGGGAAACACAGGGCAAGACGAATGCAGACAGTAAGTGACAAGAAAAAAAGATAAATTGGAGGAGTAAGGAGGAGAAAAAGAACCATGGGCTGGCCGAAGGAGAGAAGGGTTTATTTTATTTCTGAACCAGAGGAGGCTCTGTGGTGCCTCTGCAATAAGCTTTCTTCCCCTTGCGTGTCATTTTCAGTGGTTTTAGAGGATGAGGTCTGTTAGAGACAGGGCATGCTACGTTTCCTGAAGGGCCAAACACAGAAATGTGAGATGCAGGAAGAGTATTCAGATGTATCTTCCGCAGAACAGAGCTACTGGTTAGGAATGTGGAGCTTTGGCTGGGGTGGCCTCCTGCAACCAATGGTGCTCAAAACTTAACTTAGCATGAACTCCCCATGACACTACTGTGCATCTCGGGAAATATTAGTGGTTAACAGTGATGATGATGAGGATGAGAATAGTATTAGCACCTCCAAGTGAAAATTCATCCTCTGGCTCTTAGAACCACTAGCAGGGCCTCCCTGAGAATTTACACAGTTAGTTCCTTTTGAATTTATACACTTGATTCTTTGTGAATGTTTAACTTTTACAAGCACACACATGAATACAAAAATCAAATTCATTCACACCCGTATCTGCTCCCAGTTGAGTCAGTACTTACAGCCAAATCCTGAACTAGTTTCTCTTCAAAGGAATACTCCTCTGTTTCTATCCAAAATCTCTGATAGCCATGGAGGAAGAGGTTAATAGAGCGGTGCCTGAGCGGAAGGGGTGAGAGTGAGGTCAAGGGGGGACCGTGGAACATGTTCTTTTAGTTTGGCAGTTAATGGTTAGTAAGCGGGACAGACTTTTGTACAATTCTTTTCTTCTGATTGGTCAGGGTGGCCAGTAGCACACCATAAGCATTCATCTCAAAGAAACCAGAACCTTCTACCGTGGTGGTTCCTGAATATTGGAGTACCTTCCGAAAATAACAATGGCTAGTGCAAGACATGGTGGTTAACTGTCATCCTACTCTGTCTCACAGGGTCTTCATCCCATTTCCCCTCTAACGAGAAATATGTCATTAGGCCAAATGATAGTCCTGACGTGTCTGCTTTATATGGCAGTTTAGTTAGTTCTTTATGCTGACCACCTGCCCAGGTAATCTAATCTAAATAATGCTGATGGTGAGTGGTCTAGAATCGGATATATTGAAAACATCAAAGTGTGGCTTCATTTTGTTGTCCAAGTGACCACACCAGCAAGGTGCCCCAGCTGCTACTTAGCAAAGCAAGCCTGGGGCATGTTATGTCATTAGCATGTTCTCTTTATGCCTCGTGGATTCTAGCTATGTCCCTGGTATCTGGGAACACTGAATAACTGGCATGAACCACTCCTTACAAGCCAGGATTGCCTTCTAGGAACGTTAGTCACCGTACAGCAGCTAAGCGTTGCCACTGCTGTATGTGAAGAGTGTGGTGAACAGGGGAGGACAGGAACATAAAGGTCATTACCAGAGTCATTAAGACCTGGTCGTGGTTTTTGGTAGAAGACAGTCCCTGCCATCTTTCTTCAAAATCTGACCAATCAGAGTTCCTTTTAAAAATTGTACAAATTTGTGTTTTTTATGGTAATGTTAAATCATGGTCAAGAAAGGAGGGGTGTGCAGAGAATGGGCAGGTCTCTTCACAAGTTACATTACCATTAAAATGGGTATAAGCCTGTCATATTGAGTTTTTTCATTAACCTTTTCCAGCCAAACCCGTTGAAAGGTGCTCAGGAAGAAATTGTTAATTTTGTTTCTGGAGAAAAGCATACAGGTTTTCTTTTAAAAACTAACATCAGAGTAACAGTTTCCACATAACAAAATAAATCCCATTAGCCCTTTAGTTTGGAAGAGTCCATGTAGTTTAGATCATTGTAAAGTGGAGAAGAGGGGTTGTCTCCATCGTCAGCTTCTTAGTTAGTTGTTATGAAATCTACTTACAATCCTCCAAGCAGAGAGAACACCCAGGACAACTGCCATGGAACAACTGGGCCTGGATGACCATGTGCCAACAAGGACATGGTGAATCCCTGGACTTACTCTTACCCATACAGAGGTAGAACTGCTGAAGGAGCAGCTTAAATTTGTAAGGATGGTACTAACATTTTTAGTGGATTTAGGAAAAATGCTTGTTTTTGAAAGACATAATTTCTGCCTAGCTGTCCTGGCCCTGGAGACCCGTGCTTAGAGCTGAGCAATTCTGGAGGCCAAGTTAGCACAGCAGCAGGTAGAAATTGCAGCCAGAGGGGGAAGCAAATGTTTTCTGCTGTTCCACCACTTCCAGAAAACTAATAAAAATCCTGTGCTCTTTTGCTTTTTCTACTGCTCTATGAATTCCACTTTTCTGTCAGGACTGTAGCAGCCTTCATGCCCATCACTGCTTAATTTTTTAGCTTTTTATTCATGAATTCTACTTGATTTAATGGTGCCTCATTCCCTTTCAAAGACAGTAATCTGTTTTCTCAAGATAGACCCCGCTGGAGCAGGCGTGTGTTTCAGAGGCCATGATTCTCAACCATCTTCACAGACACTAACTAGGAAGGCCCAGGTAGCCAGTTGGCTCAGGACGAGGTTATAGGACACTCTGGACAAGTGATGGCCAAGATCCACAATTTGATGAAAGCAAAATGTCAAGTATAGGAAGGGTCCTTTATCTGATATTCCAAAGAAACGCATTTATTTACATGAGATTCAGAATATACTTGTCCAAGTCAGTTTTCTTTTCCTGAGCAGGCGAGAATGCTCCTATTGGTTTGAAAGTTAATGAAGCAAAGGCTAATATTCAATCACCAGCTTTGTTTATTGATCATAGGCTCAACCATAGCAACTCTGCTATCAGTCTGAGGATAGGAATGTTGCCAAGTCACCCAAAACACTGAGTCAGTCTCAGTGGTCATCGCAGACGCAGTCTGTCACTGACACCCTCCCTTGTGTTGACACAGGACATGTCACAAATTTTTCAGAAAAGCCTTTGAATATCTTTTACTTCAAAGTATAAGCTGAAACATCCAGTTAAAGGCATCATGCCCCTGACAGGTCTCTTGGGACATCTCCAGCCTTTCTGCATCTTGACAGCAAATATGCATGCGAAAATATTCCCAAGTTACACTTCGGTTCCTGCTGAGGAAATGGTAATTCTTGTGTCACCCGTGCCTGAGCAGAGAAATACTGCTTGACCTGCTGATGGAATTTGGGGTAAAGTGTTTCAGAGACAGTTTCCTTTTTCCAGAATCCTTTCCATCCTGAGAGAGAATTCCACCTGAGCAAAAGTAGAGAGTCTCCATATGTTTACTTGGTTGACTTAACAGTGCAAAATGGTGAGCTCAACAGATATGGTTGCTAGGGAATCTCACCTGGTTTCAGATTTTATGCTTACCTTGATGGCCGGCCCTTATACTATGTAGACTGCTGTAGCTCCATAGGACAAGGACACCAATTTCTATTCCTTGGATCAAGAGTGTAAGGGCCAGAGGAGAGCACAGCTCTGGGAGGATACCTCAATTCTCATCACTGGCTCAAGTGCCAGAAAAAAATGTCAGAACACTCACCTGGGCAGGTTGTAGAGAGGGGCCATCCTGAAACAGGCTACCACGGCCCGTTTCCGCTGCTTTGACAGCAGTTTGTGCCAGACAGCCTTTTTGGACCTCAAAGGCTGCTCCACCTGAGAAGAATGCACAAGGGTAGGTACACACTATGGCTGATCTTCTGGTGGCAGAAGACAGTCATCTGTAGCTCAGACTTCTTGGAAAAATTTAGGTTTCTCAACCGTAGTGAGCAAAAGGTACCCAGTGGTTGATGATTCAGTTTGTGAAAGTCTTAGGTTTTCTTCCTTCTCCCAGTTGCATTTAGCCATTTATTGCCTAATAGCAGCTTTACAAATGCTACGGGACTTAAATGGGTCGTTTGAGCTAATGGCAAAATTTGTAGAACACTGGAAGGGGAAGGAACTGAAGAGTATCGCAAAGCACCAAGATGATACTCGAGGGTGATCTAGGGTTATCCTTGCTCCTGTTTTCTCAGTCTTACATACTAGGGCACTTGAAGCTGAGAGCTACATGTGGAGAGGAGATTTGTCTTCTCCAGAGTGGCCTGGCTTCCTCAGTCCTCAGAGCAGATGCTCCTTACCTGCTCCAGGTGGAAGACAGCTGCTGAAATTCTCTGCACACGCTCTACTGTCTTTTCTGGATTAAAAGGTTCTTCATTCTTCAGAACATCCTTGTAGAGATTCAGTTGCCATTTTACAGCCGGGTCATCAGACTGGAAAGTGAAGCAAACCCATGAGATGAGAAATTTCCTCTACTGTACACTGGAAAAGCCTTTTTCTCCTACCATGGTTCCACAGTAATCAAGACTCTCTTCTATTACTGCTTCTCTCACATTCTCTATTATCATCTTCTGGAACACTGCAGATGCTATGTAGGAACTTCTCACTCTAGCTTCCATGTTAATTCTGTAATATTTGCCATCCCTTTATTTCTCTGTGCTGCATTTTGGATAATTTCCTTAAAGCAAAGGTCTAATTTATAAATTCTCTCTTCAGTTGTGTCTAGCCTATTTGTTAATCCTTATGTTTTTAATTTTAATAACTACTTTAAATTTTTATAATCACTATGATGTCCTTTTTTAAACATGTCCTTTTTTAAAAATAATGTCCACTTATTGCTTTATGGATTCTATTGCTTCCTTTATCTGTTTTAATTATGTTTAAATCCCTTTCTACAGCTCCTTATGCTTGAATTCTTCTCTTTGATCCATATGCTGACTCTCTAATGCTGGTAGATTTCTTTACCTCCTTTGTAATTTTTTTTAAAAATATGAACTTGTCTTCAAGCAGAGCTTTATTTATTGCCATTCCAGATCATATTTTAGGAGGTAGAAACTCTCCCGGTGGTTCAATGGTTGTCTCTGCAAAATATTCATGTGTTTCATTGGTTAAAGGCTAATTTTATGTAAGTTTCTCACTCTGTATTTATGCACATCATGGGTAATTAGATTCCATGCTCTTCTTTCATTAAAATTACTAAAAGCTCCAGCCCTCAAGATACCCATTTGGCCTGGAAAACTCTGAGTTCTCCTAACAGCCTAGCTTTTCATTACTATGATTTAGAGTGTTTTCTTTCTTCTAGCACTTGAGATTTTTTTATTGCCTTTTTTTCTAGTATATTTTATCCACTATTCCTATATGTTTGGGGTGGAAAGGAGAGGTTTTCTATTGCCTTAGCTCTTCATTTTAGGGCATAATGTATCTGAGAAAAGAGTTCTTCAGATTCACAGGCCTGGAAAAATCTTGAATCACCTTTAAAATCAAAATTATCTATTTTTTTTATTATACCAACTAGGACACAAAATTATTTTGTTTCAAAATCTCTCTAGAGAAGGAGGTGCTAAAGCTCCCACCAGGTGTCTGTGTCTCTGTTTAACAAGATTTGCCGTCAGTAAATTCTGAGACCTCATCCAAATCCCCCCTGCTAGGGCTTGGCCTCCACATAATGGGAAGTGGGAAGACATGCTTTATCGGTTGCCTCTTTGCATCCTCTTTCTAATAGCAAAGGAAAGAATAAAAATTAAGGGCAAAAATAGAAAATTATGGGCAGTTTATGTGCCAATACATTTTTTTTCTTAAAGCTAAAAAAAAATTAAAGCTAGTCCTACCAATTAAATTCAAATATGCCAAAACTGTTCTTACAACACATTTAAAGAACACGAGTAAACTATGTGAGAGGATGGGACCCTGCAGCCAGAGGACAGCATGTGTGAGTTCTCCTTGTCTTCTTGAAGCATCACCTTTTCCTGCAAGTGCAAGTTATTCCGCAGATGTTCCCTGACCTCTTCATCTGTGTCCCTCTGTGGAAAGAGATGTCGAATTTTATTCCTAGAGATCACCGTGGAACTGTCAAGTGGGGTATGGAGATGTAGGAACAGTTAACACGGTTTTGCTGGGATCTTTATTAAAAGAACAAAAGAAAAAATGCTATAGAGACTTGTAAAGGGCACACATTGACTCCCAAACCAGCTGCAAAAATGAGGGCAGTGGCCTTTGTACACCTTAGTTTCTGTTCATCTGCCCCCCACCCCCACTCCTTGGACCAACCGTCAGGGGCTGAGCGCCTATCGCCGCCACCACCTGCCTTCCACTTCCCGCACAACCAGATGGGCAGCTTACGTAGCCGTAGCGTGATTTTGCTAGGGAGATCAGCTCCTGATCGCCTGGGGTGCACATATTCAAACCAATGGGCAGCATTTTCTTGAGAGCAGCCACGATGAGGGAAGTCTGGATGGAATACAAGTCTCCCCTTCGCTTTGACTTCTTCCGTTCCTGGTCCTGTCCTCCAGACTAGGAGATGATGTTGAAATAAACAGAGAGGGGCTCAGTGACTCTCTAAAAGGAACTGCCTTGTCTCAGAGGCCACCTGCCTCCTAATGGCCCTGTCAGTACAGGCTGGGCCTTACACTACATTTCAAAGGACAGTAAAAAGAGTGTGTGTTAAAGACAAACCAGGTGGCCATAAAAGACCAGCTCTAACCCTGGGCCTTCTCCTTCTGTGCATGCACACAGAACCACATGACTAAACACACATCACAGACACCTATGGTCTTTGCTCACTCACTTCTGGACCAAAGGAACAAATAACCTGGTGTTTTGCAAAAAGAATGATGTAA
This sequence comes from Avahi laniger, assembly GCA_963575035.1. Classification (NCBI taxonomy): domain Eukaryota; kingdom Metazoa; phylum Chordata; class Mammalia; order Primates; family Indriidae; genus Avahi; species Avahi laniger. The sequence goes on from CAUYSK010017926.1 coordinate 41,151, forward strand.
TAACTGACAAAATGACCCCAGAAAAGAACTGAGATTCCTGATGCTGGGGAATCACGAAAAACATGTAAGAGCATCCACCATAGAGAAATTGCTCTATGTTTCAAACCAAGGCTGAAGCTGGTGTTTTGGAGCACCTCCCTACCACAAGGCAATGCGAATTCTCACAGGAAAAGGACAACCCTAAATTAAGACTGTTTTGGGATCTGGCTGGGGGAAAGTTAGGAGAAAAACTGATGATGTGAGAGAAATGAACTCTCCAATTCCATGGGAGTTTGCGCCCATCTTTGGCTTACACCTTCTCATCCTTTCCAGAGAGGATTCATTCCGTGAGGAATCCAAGGCACCAGGCCATGGTGCTATGGCAGCCCCAGGCACCCTGCTGGAGATCCTTAGCACATGGTACACCCAGGCGGGTTCAAGGAAACCAAGCACTGCGGTGACTCGAGTTTCATGATGCCAACTGCAAAGGAGCGAAGTTGACCACGTGGGGCCCTGCTTGCTGGACTGTGCCTTAGCTGAGCGGGCACTTGCTAGAAGCTGGGCGGCCGGAAGCAAGTCGAAGACCCCGAGGGACAGGGACGCTTTGTTTGTGAGGTGCTGTGGAGTGTTTGCAGCATGAGGTGGCAGTGCTGTGGTTTGCAACGACACACAGACATGGGGCTCTGGGAGCAGGGGAAGGCCGGATGCCTCCCCTGGAAGTGGCACATAAGATCTGGGCCTCCGAGGCTGGGGCTGAGTTCGTTTTATGAGAGATGGGCTTTCTGAAGAGAAGAGGACGACAATTAACACTGCCTTGGGATGACTCTCTTTAAATTACTTTCCGAAATGTGAAAGAGGTTCATAATTATTAATGGACACTCTTGAAAAGGATGTGAATTCTTTCACCACACTGTGGCTGCTGTACCTTCAGGTGGTTCTATCACAGAAACATCAGCAAAGCCCCTCGCCAGAAAAACCCAGTCTGGCCAGACACTGCCAGACGATTCTCCTGGTTGCAGGGGTGCCTCGTGTCCAGTGCTCCAAAACACCAGTCAGCCCCAGGACAGCAGGGGAGGGACAGTAGGAAATATAAAGAGGGAAAGGAACGAGGCTAAGAGAAGGAGCCCTCTCGTGTTCCAGAGCACAGCAGAAAGTGAAAGCCGGTTCGCACAGAGGCTGCAGTTCTGGCATTTACTGAGCCCTTGCTAGGTCCCTTCCACATTCTACCATCAGAAGTAGAATTCCAAAGGTTGTGTCTTAGAGCAAAACTTATTTATAGTCTGAATTATCCCTAAAAATGCTTCCAATCATCCATAAAAGATAGAACCTGGTTAAGTTTATATAAACTAGGTGGTATCACGTATACATAACACTAGAATGTAAATAGTAACACAGAGTATACAGTCAAGTAAATATGCTCAAAAACATAGCTATGCAGACTTGACTACACAATTTAAATTATTTCTTGCTCACCCTCTATTTGATTTGGCTGCTCTCATGTTGTTCTAATCATAAATGCTGCATATACGATGTGACTCCAATGTGCCTGCTACTTATATAAAACATTTATAATCCTGCCAACAACCCTGGAATATTAATAAGTCAGTTTTGTAAATGAGAACAGGATGCTCAGGGAAGTCAAGTCATTTTTCCAAGGTCACACAGCAGGTGAGCACCTGAGCCAACATCCAGACACAAGTCTACCCTGCCCAGGCTCCATTTTCCTTTTTTCACTAGGAGCTGCATGTGACCTGGTTCCTGCGTATCTCCCTTTCTCCACCACATACCTTAGGGTAGAGGGCTTGGGACAAAGGCAGCAGATACACATTAATGAACAAAAAGAGAGAAATTTCTACATAATAACCTATAGGGATAACTGGAAAATTGTCCCAGGGTTTTTTCCACCATATGCACATTTTATGCAAAAACTCATGGTTATCTGCTGACTTCAAAACCTTGAGTGCAGTTCCTGAAAGACTGTGTTTGAATCACAGGAGCCTTGTGCAAGAGGCAGAACACGTACGGTGTGCAAGTGCTGAGACCACTAATGGAAAATATGACTCTGACCCCGGGTGGCACTGTAGGGAGTGAGTCCCTCAGGTTCTAAAGCCTGGCAAGTCATCCCTGTGTCTGTTAGTATGGTGGCTGCCGAGAGGGCAGCTGGGGAAGGGAACAGAGACAGCAAGGAGACCTCGGTTAGGGAGAGGCTTGGCTGGCTTCCCCGGCTTCCCCATTCCAAGGGTGGGTAGGCCTACATTCACTCTTTGACAGGCAGTTGTCTTCCCTGGAGCAGGCCTGGGGACCTCCAGGTGGGCAAATCCATTCTGTACCACCCCCATGGTGATCACTGTGCAGAAGGGGCCAGAGCCTGGCACCTCTACTACTAGGACAGAAAAGACACGTCATGCATTTGACCTGTACCTTTACTTGCATGGCCTGTGTGAAAGACAAAAGAAAAGAAACAAGAAGAGTCGGTCAGTATAAAAGCAGGGGTCCAAGGCATAAGGTACAACATGTTAGTCTCAGCTTCTTAGCCCCAGCTTCTCAGCCAACACAAAAGAAACTCAACCGTGCTGGAGACCAGTTGAGCATGGCATGAAGAGCGAGTGGGAGGTTAGGATGGAGGTTAATTTGGTCAAAGGACTTACATCCAGCCCAAGCAATCCACTGCCAGGGGGAAGGATCAACCCAGAGATCAGCCTTCCAGAGAGTGCAGCACTCAGACCCGACCCAGGGCGGGCTTCAGATCCAGCCACCCAAGTGAACTCTCTAGACCCAAAGTCTTTGCCCCTTCCACCTCCCTCCTTTCACCTGGGTGGGCCACGGACAATCTGCCATGTAACCAAAGACTTCCATTTTATTTCTTTCTTCTACCCACCACATTGCTAACCCCAGCAGCTCTGTGGCTACAAAAAGAGAGGGAGAACTGAGCTAAGGGGCAACGCTTATACTTCTGCTAAAAGGTTTGTTTAAAAAAAAGTACTCTAGAAATATCCAAGGTGAGACTCAGGATCAGCCCACAACCCAAAGGATGGAGCATCTCCCTTCCTGTGCTGTGACCTTTAAACATACCTTAGGTCAAATGCTCCTACGTGCTAATTTTATTCTTTTCTTCACATATTGCTAAGATTAGTTAACTCACTGTAATTCCCTAAGGCTGGAAATGCTTTTTTAAAAAAGTTGACTGAGATACCTCGCTTAGTAGAATGTGTTCCAGCCGTTTCCAGGAGTATATAAGAGGTGCTATGTCACCATTGTTTCTTAAAGCTGAATAGTACTCCATGGTATACATATAACACAATTTATTAATCCACTCATATATTGATGGACACTTGGGCTGTTTCCACACCTTTGCAATTGTGAATTGCGCTGCTATGAACATTCGAGTGCAGGTGTCTTTTTCATAGAGCGACTTTTGCTCTTTTGGGTAGATGCCCAGTAACGGGATTGCTGGGTCAAATGGTAATTATTTTTCTTTAATATTTCAATTTCTTTAGTGAATTTTTCTTCCAAAGCCTGGATTTTAGTGTGTGTGTGGTTTCTTTCTGGTTGGTATCCATTTTATCTTGCATATCATTGAGTTTTCTTACAATCCGTGTTCAAAATTTTTCTTCTGTCATTTTAGTATTTTGAATTTGGTTGATATCCATTGCTAGAGAGCTGGTGTTCCCTTTTGGCAGTGTCCTTTCAGTTTGGTTCTTCATACTTCCAGAGTTCATTCGATGATTCCTTCCCATCTGGAGCAGCTGGTGTTTCTTACCTTTGGATTTTTCTTTAGATAATGACATGTCTGGTTTAGTCTCTGAGCCATTAGGAGGTGCTTGTGGGTGAGATTCAACCACACCCTGTGTGATGAGTCAGTAAATGCAGTAAAAGGGCATGTAAACTGATCTTCTTGTCCGTAGGTGGTGCTTGTCAGGAGGACCAAGCTACAAGGTTGTTTTTGGGTCCTGTGACCAACTCTCATTCCTCTCGAGAAGCACTCTAGTGCCTCAGGTGGTGGGTGGGGCCCTGAGACTTCCAGGTGTGTCCTTATTCTCCACTTCAGTGGGGGTAGGTGGGGAAGTGAGGTTGAGTGGCACTGGGTTGGGTGAGCCTGCCCTCAAGCTCCACAAATGCAGTTAGCAGGGGTCAAAAGTCTGTTCTCTACTTCTGGGCAAAGCTGCCAGGGAGGGGATGAAAAAGCCCTACTCAGGGAAAAAAGTCTGCATGTAGAGGTGGGGCTGTCTGAGACCCATACTTTGACAGTCTGAAGCAGTTTGGCAGTCTGGAGCAGTACTTACTGCTTTCCACCCTCCCCTATTCCACGGTTTCTCCCAGACTTCTGCCGGCAGGCATAACTGCAAGCCAGGGGATCTCCTCTGACTGTGATGCGAGTTGGGAGATTCCCTTCCCAGGATCATGGCCTGAATTGTCAGCGTGGCCCTTTTGTGTGAGGAGGGTTTCCCCTTGAGCATGTTGCAGCAAGGACCCAATCTGATCTGTCCCTGAAGGCACACACACCTCAGTAGACTAGTTCACAAATATCCCTTCTGTGCCCTGGGCAATGCAATTGTGACCTGGGTGTAAAGAGTCTGGCTGCAGGCTTGTCCCCTGGGCCCTGGAGATCAATCCCTTACCCTGACAGGGAGAAGAATGCTGGTCTCAAGTCACTCAGGGAGTTCCCAAGCTCGAGAAATGTCTCTCTGCTTCGGGGTTTTTCTCACTCTACTGGAGTCACAAGGCAAGCAGCACAAGGGAGGACCAGGGTGCACATTCCCACTTAGAACTAGAACCAGACAAGTTCTCCCTCTATCACCACTTCTATTCAACATAGTGCTGGAAGTCCTAGCCAAAGCAATCAGACAAGAGAAGGAAATCAAGGGCATCCAAAAGGGGGGCAAAAGAGGTCAAACTATCACTCTTTGCTGATGATATGATCTTAAATATAGAAAACCCCAAAGATTCTGCCATGAACTACTGGAATTGATAAACAAATTAAGCAAAGTATCCAAGTTACAAAATCAATGGTCACATATCGATAGCATTCCTACATGTCAACAACAGTCAAACTGAGAACCAAATCAAAAACTCAATACCCTTCACAATAGCAACAAAGAAAATAAAATACCTAGGAATATATTTAACTAAGGAGGTGAAAGACTACCGCAGGGAGAACTACAAAACACCAAGGAAGGAAATAGCAGAGGACGTAAACAGGTGGAAAACCATACCATGCTCACGGGTCGGCAGAATCAACATTGTTAAAATGTGTATAATGCCCAAAGTGATCTATGGATTCAATGCACTCCCTATTAAAACACCAACATCATTTTTTACAGATCTAGAAAAAATAATTCTACACTTTGTATGGCACCAGAGAAGATCCCATATAGCAAATGCAATCTTAAGCAAAAAGAACAAATTGGGAGGGATTAATCTACCAGACTTCAGGCTATATTGTAGCCTTTTAAGGCTACAGTAACTAAACCAGCATGGTACTGGCACAAGAACAGAGACATAGACGGATGAAACAGAACTGAGTACCTACATATAAACCTTCCTCATATAGCCATGTAATCTTTGACAAGGCAGAAAAGACATACCCTGGGAAAAAGAATTCTTATTCAATAAATGGTGCTTGGAAAATTGGATATTCACATGTAGAAGACTGAAACAGGATACGCGCCTCTGACCTCTCACAAAAGTCAACTCACGGAGGATAACAAACTCAAATCTAAGGCGTGAAACTGTAAGAATTCCAGACGAAAATGTTGGAAAAATTCTTATAGACATTGGCCTAGGCAAAGAATTTATGAAGAAGATCCCAAAGGCATTCACAGAGACAACAACAAAAATAAATAAATAGGACCTGATCAAATTAAAAAGACTTCTGAACAGTCAAGGAAACTATCATGAGAGCAAACAGCAACCTACAGAATGGGAGAAAATATTTGCATGCTACACATCAGATAAAGGGCTAATAACTAGAACCTATATAGAACTCAGGAAAATCAGCGAGAAAAAAATCAAACAACCCCATTAAAAAGTGGGCAAAGGACATGAACAGAAACTTTTCAAAAGAAGACAGACTAATTGCCAACAAACATGAAAAAGTGCTCAACATCTCTAATCACTGGGAAAATGCAAATCAAAATCAAAGTGAGATATCACTTAACTCTAGTGAGAATGACTTTTATCAAAAAGACCTAAAACAATAAATGTTGCTGTGGATTTGGAGAGATAGGAACACTCATACACTGTTGGTGGGACTGAAAACTAGTACAATCTCTATGGAAACTAATATGGAGATACCTCAAAGAGCTACAAGTAGAACTACCATTTGATCCAGCAATCCCATTAATGGACATCTACCCAAAGGACAAAAAAGACATTCTATAACAAGATATCTGCACTCAAATGTTTATAGTAGCCCATTTCACTATTGCAAAGATGTGGAAATAACCCAGGTGCCCATCAATACATGAGTGGATTTATAAAATGTTGTGTATGTATACCATGGAGTTCTACTCAGCCACAACAAATAGTGGTGATCTAGCACCTCTTGTATTACCATGGACAGAGCTGTAGCCCATTCTACTAAGTATCCCAAGAATGGAAAAACAAGCACCACATGTACTCACCATCAAATTGGTTTTAACTGATCGACACTTAAGTGCACATATAATGGTAACATTCACTGGGTGTCTGGCAGGTGGAACAGGGGAGAAGGGGATGGGTACACTCACACCTAATAGATGTGGTGTGCATCATCTGGGGGACAGAAAAGCTTGAAGCTCTGACTCCAGTGGGGCCAAGGCAATACATGTAACCCAAACATTTGTAGTCCCATAGTATGCTGAAATAAAAATGAAAACAAAATACTTCCCAACAAAGGAAATCCCAGGGCCAGATTGCTTCTCTGGTGAGTTCTATCAAACATTTAAACAATAATAAACACCAATCCTTCTCAAACTTCTTTCAAAATTTGAAGTGGCAGGAGCACTTCCAAACTCATTTTATGAGGCAAGCATTACCCTGATAGCAAAGCCATAAAAGGACACAAGAAACTACAAAGGGTCGTTGACTTACAATGGTTCAACCTTTGATTTTTCAAGTTTATGACAGTGCAGAAGCATGATGCATTCAGTAGAAATTGTACTACTCATCTTGAATTTTGACCTTCTCTTGGCTAGCAATATACAATATGATACTCTCTGGTGATGCTTGACAGGGCCAGTCAGCCACAGCTCCCAGTCAGCCACATGATCATGGAGGTAAACCACCGGTATGCTATAGTGTACTGTGTTGTCAGAAATTTTACCCAACTGTAAGCTAATGTAAGTGTTCTGAGCATGTTTAAGGTAGGCTAGGCTAAGTTATGATGTTTGGTAGATTAGGTGTATTAAGTGCATTTTTGACTCATGATATTTTCAACTTATGATGGATTTATTGGGACATAAACGTGTTGTAAGATGAGGAGCATCTGTGTAGGCCAATATCCTTGGTGAACATGCAAAAATTCTAAATAAAATGCTAGCAAATCAAATTCAGCATCACGTTAAAAGGATCATGCACCACGACTAAGTAGGAATTATCCCCAGCATGCAAGGATGGTTGAACGTATGCAAATCAATAAATGCGATGCACTACATTAATGGAAGAGTAAATTTTATGTGGTCATCTCAAAAATTGCAGATAAAGCATTTAACAAAATTCAACACTCTTTCATGACAAAAACTCTCAACAAATAAGTATCGAAGGAATGTACCTCAAGACAATAAAGGCTATATATGAGAATCCCACAGCTAACATACTCAACGATGAAAAGCTGAATGTTTTCCCTCTAAGGTCAGGAACAAAGCAAGGATGCCTACTCTTGCCACTTCTAATAAATGCAGTACTGAAATCTCTTCCCAGAGCAATTAGGCAGTAAAAATAAACAAACAAACAAACAAACAAATAAATAAATAAATGCATCTAAATTAGAAAAGAAGAGGTAAAATTAACTCTGTTTGCAGATGACATAATCTTATATGTAGGCAGCCCTAAAGATTAAAATAAACTGTTAGAATTAATAAATCAATTTGGTAAATTCTCAGGATACAAAATCAACAAACAAAAATCAGAAGTGTTTTACACACTAACAGAAAACTCTCCAAAAAAGAAATTAAATAAATAATCCCATTTACTACAGCATCAAAAAGAATAAAAGACTTAGGAATAGACTTAACCAAGGAGATACACTAAAAACTACAAAACAATGATAAAAGAAATTAAAGACACAAATAAATGGAAAGACATACCTTGTTCATGAATTGGAAAAATTAATACTGTTAAAATGTCCATACTACTTAAAGAAATCTACATATTCAATGCTATCTCCATTAACATCTCAATAACATTTTTTATATAAATGGAAAAAATATTAAAATTCATATGGAATCAAAAAAGACCTTGAATAGCCATAGCAGTTTTGAAAAAGAAGAAGAGCAAACTGGAGACATCACACTTTGTGATTTTCAAATATATTAATATATCACAAAGCTATAGTAATTAAAACAATATGGTGCTGGCATAGAGAAAGATACATAGACCAATGGAACAGATTAGAGAGCCCCAAATTAAACCAACACATACATGATCAACTGAAATTTGACAAGCTTGTCAAGATGACCACACAATGCCTCTTCAACAAATAGTGCTGGGAAAATTGAATATCCACATACAAAAGAATAAAATTGGACCCATTATTGTACACTATCCACAAAAATAAACTCAAAGTGGATTAAAGACTTAAACTTATGACCTGAAACTATAAAATGCATAAAAGAAAACAGAGGAGAAAATCATCTTGACATTGGTCTTGGCAGTGATCTCTTGGATATGACACCAAAAGTGAAAATAAACAAGTGCAACTACATTAATAAAAACTCCTGCATAACAAAGGAAACAACAGAGTGAAAAGGCAATCAATGGAATGGGAGAAAATATTTGCAAATCATATAAATGATAAGCGGTTAATATCCAAAATATATAAGAAACTCCTCCAACTCAATAACAAATAACCAAACAACCTGATTTAAAAAATGAGCAAAGGACTTGAAAAGACATTTCTCCAAAGAAGACATACAAATGGCCAATAGGTATAGGAAAATATGCTCAACATCACGAATCATTAGGAAAATACAAATCAAAGCCACAATGAGATATTGCTTCACATTCATTAAGATGGCAACAATCAAAAAGAAAAAAAGAAAAAGAAAAGAAAAAAACAGGAAATAACAAGTGTTGAAAAGGATGTGGAGAAACTGGAATCCTTGTGCATTGTTGGTGGGAATGTAAAATGCTGTAGCCACTGTGGAAAACAGTATGGGGTCTTTTTCAAAACATTAAGAATAGAACCATCATATGATCGAACAGTCCCACTTCTGTGTATATATTGAAGGGATTTGAAATCAGTATGTTCTCCCATGTTCGTTGCAGCATTATTCACAGTATTCACAGTAGCCAAGATATGAAATCAACCTAAGTGCCCATTGGTAGATGAATGGATAAAGAAAATATGGTATATACATACAGATGAATGGATAAAGAAAATATCCTTAAAGCCTTAAAAAAAAAATCCTGCCATATGTTACAATGTGAATGATCCTGGAGGACATCATGCTAAGTGAAATAAGCCTGTCATAGAAGGACAAATACTACATGATACCACTTATATACAGTATTTAAAATAGTCAAACTCATAGAAGCAGAGAGTCGAATGGTAGTTTTCAGACACTAGGGGTGAAGGAAATGGGGAGTGTTCCACGGGTATAACGTTTCAATTATGTAAGATGAATAAGTTCTAGAAATCTTCTGTACAACATAGTGTCTATAGTTAACAGTACTGTATTATGCAGCCTATCTAGAAATGTTTTGACTAGCAATTCCATAAATCTGACTTTTTGCTTTTATAACCAGATAATCAAAATCAAAACAATATATTTGAGGTGAATGACTATTTTTATTCATTTTGTTCAGTGGGAGAGAGGAAATTTAGTTGGCAGAGGGGAGGAAGGTCATTGAGATGATACGCATCTTTCCTATTTCTTTCTGGTCAACTTTGGATACTGTTCAAACACTACAGAAATTGGGTATCTCACACTCTGGAAAGAGATAAAAAAAATAATGTCTTTCTCATTCCTACCCTTTAATTATGCCACAAAGGCCCTTTTAATTGCCTGGCTGTGATGTCTGGCTTTTTGTTTGTGTGTTTTTAGGCTAGGGGATGAGTTAGCTTGCTATGTGTATTTCACATTGCCAAATATGTGAAATTTATTCACATATTCCTCTACCTGTATTTTCTCCTTTTCATCCCTGTTTATAGGAATTAAAATGAGTAAAGAGTTTTCTCAGCGTAATTTTATCTTCATCTAGTTTTCCTGACTTGAAAGAGAATCCCTTGTATAGTGCTTTGCGCATAGAAATCAGTTAATACAATTTATATTTGCTGTTGAAACAACCACCAAGACTTTCGAAAGATATCACATTCAAAGAACATCTATACATCTCAGTTGCATAGGCAGAACAGTCTAGATGAAGGAGACTTGTCTTCATACCTTGTCAGATATCTAGCAACAGTATGGCAGAGCAGAATGTATCCTGGTCTTGGAGTTCAGATCTTGGTGTGGCCACTTATTAGCTGTGTAGCTTTAAGAAACTGACTTAATTTCTCTTAAATTCAGTTTCTTTTTCTGATAAATAGGAATACACTTGCTTGCCTTGCCAACTCTCAAGATTGTTGTGAAATTGAATGAGGAGATGTTGTAAAAGCATTTAATGAACTATAAATGGCTGGATCCATACTAGGGATAATTTTTTAATGAACTTTGCCAGTCATTACTATATAACAGTGGGAAAGGTGCTGCTGTTTTTTATTTTATTTTTTACACTGGAGGTGAGATGCAGTACAACATGGTGATTAAAAGCACAGATTCTGAAATCAGATTGCCTGTTTGAATCCTAATTTCAACACATACTGTCTGTGTCACCTTATGCAAGTCATTGAACTTCTCTAAGCCTCTGTCCTCATCTGTAAAAGTAGTGACAATAATGGTATCTATCTCATTGAATGGTTATGAGAAGTAAAGGAGAAAATACTTATCACAGTGTTTGGTATGTGGTAAACACTCAATAGATGTTAGCTGTATAAATATGAATGAAGATTAGTAACCAGAGGTTTAAGCATTTTCTTCTTTCATCCTTACTCTCAACTTAGAGATCAAAATCAGTGCAAAGGAAGAGAAAACTCAACAAAAGAATGGAATAAAGTTTCCATTACTCACATTTCACTTATCGCATTTCCATTCAGTTGTTTTCCAGACCACCTTAACCTAGTTTGAGCATAAACTACAGATTGTACCATAAATAGGCCAATATCATTGTATCCTTCTCTTTTCTCTGGAGGGCGGGTTGCTTTCTCAGCAGCAAAACAGAAACCGCTTCTTGTGCTTCAGTATTTGTGTCAGCAGCAAAATTGAAAGTATTTTTTGTCACCTGCACTGCTGTCAGCAGAAAAAAAAGTAAAGGAACATAATTTCAGCACTAACACAAGTATCAGAAAGATTTATCTGTCTGTTCTGCTTCACTTTCATCTCAGCTCTCAGAGCTTCATTCATCAATATTTTATTTACACACACATATCTCATTTTTACGCTGTTTCTCTCTCCACTGCCAGATGGCTGTGTTGTGTGCATAGTGTTCATCAAGGAAAATGGGAAAGATTCACAGCTACGTAGTATTGGCATTGGGGTGGGGCTCACATAACCACATTGTCTAGTGTGAATCTCCCATGAATAATGGGCAGACTGAAGCAAACATTTGTTTCTCTTTGAGGAAATATTGGACAAAGAGAAAACAAATGAGCAACTTGATTCAAAAGGGATCAAAATCAAGGTGTACTTTTAAAAATCAGAAATTGAAAGATGATGAGGTCAATCTCTTTTCCCATATGGAGTTTGTTCAGGTGGCATATAATCCAGTGCTCTGTATTGTCCACTTGAAACACCAAGGCCAAGATGTTATGACCACCTCCAATGAGAGGTAATTTGAAAATCTCCTGAATGGAACATTCTTCCTCAAATCCAGCCTAAATATGTCTTACAAAAGAAAAAGACATAGTAATTTTGAATAAGTCTAGGTATTTCCTTTTTTAGTCATAATGAATTTTCTTTAAAATAATCAATTCTATCAGAAAGGCGATCTAGCAGTGGTTTAGAGCTCAGACTGTAGTCAGGGAAATCTGGGTTAGAATTTCAGCTTTGCCACTTCCAGTTGTGAAAACTTAGGTAAATTTCTTAACTTCTCGAAGCATCATTTTGGTTATCTGTAACTGGAAACAACAACTATAACAGTAATGAAAATGTCACATATATTGAAGAAGTTTATTGTGAGAATTAAATGAGAAAATAATAATAATTACCCAGTAAAGTGTCTGGCATTGACACTAAATAAAAAGTGGTTATCTTTGTGAAAAAATCAAGTTTTGAGATAGCTAAAGTTTTTCCTTCCTGAGTCTTTCTGCTTCTGTAAGATCCTTCACTTACAAAAGCATTGGCTTTCCAAGTATCTGGAGACATTTTTTCAACCAAGGAATGAGGGCACAAAGGAACCCCACAAGAATAAAATCATTTGAGTTTCTAAATTGATTTTTTAAATCTCTTAGAAGAGATAATTGTTAAAGTCAAGGCACTTTTGAATTGCAAAAATTAAACTTTCTGAGAAGAAAACTTTTTTGCTTGTTTTAGTTTCAAAAGCTTGATTTTGAAACAAAAGCTTACAAAGGCTAATGCTGTAAAAGTTCATTCTGAAATCTAAGTATTTTTACAATAATATGTTGTAGTATACAGCAGTAGTTCACAAAGGTTGTTTCGTGTACCAGCAGCATTGGCATCACCTGGGAGCTTGTTAGAAGTACAAAACCTTAAGCTACCTCTAAGAATTAGAACTATAAAGTCTTGGCTTTGGCTCAGCAATCTGTGTTTTAACAAGTCCTCTGAGTTATTCCGATGCATGCTCACGTTTGAGATATACTGACATATAGTATTAGTATAGATTACGGATGCCTACATGATGAAGTTAGAACCAGTTTTTACACCTAAAATGATTCAAAACCAATTGGTGAGAGAATTGAGAGAGGAGATGTATTAGTCTGCTTGGCTGTGGCTGCCATAACAAAGTACCAAAGACTGTGTAAATAACAGAAATTTATTTTCTCACAGTTCTGGAGGCTGGAAAGTCTAAGATCAAGGTTTCAGCAGGGTTCCCTTTCTGGTTAAGTATTGCTTCCTAGTTTGTATGTGGCTGATTTGTCCTCAGATGGCCTTTTCTATGAGAGCACCAAGAGCTAGCTCTCTGGCGTCTCTTCTTACAAGGACATTAATCCTATTGGAGTAGGGATCCACTCTTACAACCTTACATAACCTCAGTTACCTCCATAAAGATATATCTCCAAATACAGTCACATTGGAAGTTGGGGCTTCAACATAAGAATTTTGGGGGAACACAAGCCTTCAGTCTGTAAGAGGAGATTAACAAATTAATTATTGATCTGAGTCTCTGATGAGAGCTTCTCTGTCCTAACTTTCCCTCTGGGTTGAAACCTAGCTGGGGAGTGCTGGTGGCAGTAGTAGAGTAAAATAGGGAAAAATAAAATACATTTTGGAGACAGGAGAACTCGGATCAGAGGACACTCATGTCTTGCTTCACAGGATATAGCCCAAGGGGACTGACTGCAAGTCTTGTAGAGAAGCCCCAGGTTAAACATGGCATAGGAATAGTAAGGTAATAATGATTCAGTGAAGTATCTTGGCAACTTGGCCTAAGGACAAAGTCCTTTTTGCTCCAGCAGCAGGGAGAGGGACCAAGAGTTTATATGTCCTACCCACCCAACACATACAACCATGGGACACATAAGGCCCAAGAGGGAGCCAACATACCTAAAGAGGTCTCACAGTTGGGAAGCAAAGGATGCAGAGCGAAGGGGCCTGTCAGCAAAAGAAAATAGTGCCATGACCAGCATGCAAGACCATAGTAGCAGGAGGGAATATGTATGACTATACCCAAAGACTAGACTCTCAAGGTTCTCAGTGGAAGCCAGCATTACAGAGACATCCACAGAGAACAAGACCTCCTCCACCATGATATGTAAGTTCTACCACCCCTAGACCTTATATCAGGGAGAATGAGGAGGGAAAGAAACCTGAACTGATTATGTTTAAATTCTAAATTGGATGAGCTTAGTAATGACTAGATTAAATTTTTTTTGCTCTTAGGCAGAAGATTCAGTCTTTAAAATGAATTGTAGCAAATGAAAGAAGGTGTAATTTTTGCACACCTGAATTTATGGCTGAAAATCATCAACTGCTAGATTATTACTATTACAACTAATAGTAGGAGCAGCAGCACCAAAAGTAGTCCTTCCACATAAGGTGAAAAAACACTGGGTTGCACATGAATATACAGTGGCAAATCACTATGTATTTTTGCCAAGAGAATAACACAATTTGAACATGCAATTGCGATAGTTTCCTCTCAGTTTTGCTTCTAACCTGGGACATTATTAGCAATTTCAGTTTTCAGAAATAGGTACTATACAGCACTTCCTTTTTTCGGTTGCCAGGCATTATCAGATGAATATACTAACATTACAAGCACATTGATGATTTGCTATTCACACGTAGTAGTAGTCTTCCCTTATTCACCATTTCATTTTCTGCTGTTTTAGTCACCCACAGTCAGTTGTGGTCTGAAAATAGGTGAGTAGAGTATAATAAGATATTCTGAGAGAGAGAGAGACAGACCACATTCACATAATTTTTATTACAGTATATTGTTATAATTGCTCTATTTTATTATTAGTTATTCTTGTTAATCTCTTACTGTGCCTAATTTATAAATTAAACTTTATCACAGGTATATATGTATAGGAAAAAACATAATATATAGAGAGTTTGATACTATCCACAGTTTCAAACATCTACTGGAGGTCTTGGAACATATCCTCTGCAGATTAGTGGGAAATATTCTGTGTGCATAGATAAATAAATATATATATATACATACATATACAGACACATATAAACAATTTATGTAAGTTAATGAACAACGGTCATATAATGAAATGACTTCTAAGCAATGTCTTATAACTAATAAACATAGTTTTGAGTTTGTTTTCAACAATATTATAAAATCCATCAATATTCTTTTGTCCAGTCCCTTTCCAAGGCCTTCAGAGGCTAACCAAGTCTTTGCAACTTTGGATATAAAGTCACCCTTGACTTAACCTTAGGCCACAGTTCCAAGCCACTGCAGACCTGATTGGCATTCATTTATATATACCTAAATGGCAAACCAACCATAAAAACGGAAGGAAAAATTACATTTGCCTACTGGATTTTCGTATTAGGGACCAATTTAAAAAAAATTTATTTGAAAATGAATTCATACTTAAAGATAATCAAAAATAAAATAGTACAAATAACACTGATATACCCTTTACTCAGATATATCTATAGTTAATCTTTTAACCCTTTGGCTCTGTATTTGTTCTCTCTCTCTCTCTTTCTCTCTCTCTTTCTTTTTCTCTCTCTCTCCACATGCACACACACACGTGCACATAATTTCATAATTATTTTCTGAACCATTCAAGGATAAATTGTATACATCATGATCCTAAGAATATGATATAATACTTTTGTATATCTCTCATATTCAAATTTTGTCAGTTGACCCAATAGTGTCTTTTATAGCATTTCCCCCTCCAACTGAGGTTTATAGTCTAGGACCTGGTGCATATAGTTATTGTATCTCATTAGGTGTCTTTAATCTGGGACAGTCCCACGACCTTTTTGATCATCCATTCAAAGTGTTGCCCAAATTCTCCAAGGTATAATTACTGAATATTTTCTTCCATTGTAATTAATAGTCTGTGGGGAAAACACTTTGAGAATATACAGATATCATAATCATAATAATTTTCCTCAAGATCTATCCTCCAGTGATGATTCTTGAATGATCCAATCTTTATATGATGATTGTAAAATGATGATTTTTCAGTACCACTACTCCCTCCACACTTATCAGCATTCTAATTTAAGCAAGAGCCCTGACCCCAAATTTATTTATATATTTATCTATTATTGTCAATGTGGACTCACAAATTCTTATTTTTTCAATGGCTTACTTAATTATTTTGGTGCTCATATTGTCTCAGATTTATCCTGAAGGAATCTTTTCAATCTGTTATGTGCATCCTTATGATGTTCTCCAAATAAAATAAAAAATACCATTATCATATTTTTTGGTATAACAGGCTCATCTCGTGTCTACCCTACCCTAGCCCTGAAATCAGCCCAAAGCCCTAAACAAGTAAATATTCTGTATGAAACCACTTCTCCAAATATCCCTGAGAAACAGGCTTTTTGTTGATTTCTATAGTTGCTGTGTTACATGTTTTGAGCAGGGTTAGGATTTAGTTGTTATATTGTCAGTTTTCTTCCATCTTTTCACATTTTGAAGACGTTCAAGCAAGAATGAGTCTCTCCCATTGGGTAGAAAGAGATATTAACTTGGAACTTGCCCACTAAAACCTTTCTTCTCACTATATTACATAGACTTGAGTTAATACCATATCTAATTTGTGGGTATGAGACTTGTGTGTATAAAATTAGAGAAAGAGCATTTTACTTATAGTTTGTGTACCTATGTATTCATCCCTGTTCAATAAATAGAATTATATATATTTGCCAATGTATATAATGCAGGAATACAGCAGCTAAATTAAGCTATTTCCTCTTTCCTCCAAGTTACATGGGATGAATTTTAAATTCTTAGAAAGAAACAAATGACAAAAGTAAATGAGAGAGCATAATTTTCAGTGTTTAATAATTTTTTTCTGTACAACTCTTATAAAAAGAAACAAATGAATAACCTGAACGCTTTGTGGTACTGGCTAGAGCTCCAGGTATATCGTGCATCACCATATTGGAAGAAAAAGACTTGTTACAAGCCAAAGTCCTAGACAAGTAAAGATTCTGTATGAAACTATTTAGGTATCACAAACCCTCTTTCCTGGAGCAATCTAATGGGAGGTGAGGATGGCAGAGCATCACTTATGGGAAGGCAGAACAACTGTGATTTGGTTGATGAAGTGCCCTAACCATAGCATTTCTGGCTGCAAGAATAGTCCACGTTAACAATAACTATCTTTTCTGAAGCTATGAGAGGCTGAGAAAATGAATATGAGCTTTTTGCCGCATAGTGATGAGGAAGTTCCATTTCTAGGGAATCATTTTTCTCTGTCCTGAAAGAGAATAGCCAGGCTATTTAGAAAGCAATGAAAAAGGGGAGATTTGAGAGTTGCATGCATACTGACATGTGCTCTGGCTGCAGCCAGGCCTCTAATCTTGGGGAGGAGTACAGTGTCATTCACAGGAAATTAAAATTTCAAAGGATGAATTTAGCTATGTATTAGAATATGTGCTTCAATCAAAAAAGACTATTGCCGTCTGGCTGAAAATATCTTCATTATTAATTTCCTTTTTTTTTTTTTTTTTGGTTCAAGACTTCTTGTATAAAACAATGCAAGATGAAATTCTTAGGAAAAAAAACACCCTGGAACATTTGCTGATGTTATTTTTTCTGGCACAAGTATCTGCCTTTGACGTATGAGATACAGCAGTATCTCTCAAAGCAACTTCAAACCTAGGAAGTTAGGTTGTGAGAACCAAAACTAAGAAATAACTTAAGCATTAGCTAGAACATAAGATTGTGACATCATACTTCTTATACAGGCCCTGAATAATCAAGGAAACCTAGTAGCTGGTTATCTGCATCTCTGCATGAGAGATATATTCTATGTTAATTTCCAGAATATATATATATGTATATGTATAGTTTAGGACAGAAAAATCTTAACCCTCTCATCATTTTCTTGCTTGGGGGATTAATTACGAAACTGTGACTTACCCAGAATCAGTCTTAAGAATTGGTATAGTAGAAAATAAGTCCTTCTTGGTAAGATTTATGGGACAACTGTCATGTGAACTGACATTTCTTAACTACAGACTGAGAAATGTTTTCAGGACTTACAGCATTTCTAATGGACTGCTGAGTGTCTCCATGTGGATGTTCCTCAGGTACCTCACACTTAATAAATCCACAAATGAACTCATCTTCCTCCTGAAGCCTGATTCTCCCTCTGACTTTCTCCTGGGCTTGCAAGCTTCAATGTCTCTCTCATCTTTGACTCTGCCTTAAACCCCAAACTCAATCACAATACACATTTTGAAGAGTATTCTTTTAGAGTGTCTCTAGCACCCCGCTCACATTTTCAGTCCTCATTGCCATCACTTTGGCTCAGGTGTTTACCATTCTGTCTATGAATATCTGCTACTCCCAAATACAGATTTCATGCCTACCTATTCCTGCTGCTCGGAAGTAAAGCTCTTGAGTTTATACTTCTTCTTTTCATCCCCCACAAAACTCACAGAAGGGTAAAATATTATGGAAGTCCCCATATAAATATAGACCATGCTCCCTAGACTACAAAGTGATGTTGGGGCATTACTGCTGGGAATAAAGGCCAACATACTATATCCTAAGAGGTTTACAGGATGGTCTTCTTAGTGTGTCAGGACAGGATTTTTGCTTCCTTCATTCATTTAACTACTTTCCATCCTCATCCTAAGTAAGGAATGAGTCTATTATAATTATATGAAGAAGTTAAGCTTGACACATGATCAATATTAGAAAAAGGCTGTTTTGCTTTAATGATGGCCCACTCCGAAGAATCTGAAAGATGCAAGCCTACTCCTTCAGAGGATTATTAGGAGCCCTTATTACTGCACTGGAAGTCTGATTCTGTCAGTTATTTTTGGGTACCTAGCATCCCCTACTGGACTCTGGGCAACACTTAGTCTGGAAATTTATGGATACAGAGACTAATGACACATAGTCACCAATGTATATGAAAAAAAGTTTATTACTCACATAGTAAGCAGCAAAAACACTCCCCAAGAAGAAGTGCTCAAGTTCAATATAGAGTGAAACAACAGCAAAGAGGGGAGCAGGTGGATTTGGGGTTTTATTGTGGTTAGAGGGTGATATTGGGATGGGGAGGGTCAAGTTTGAAATTTCTGCTAGGGTCAGAGAATGGACGGAGTGAAGGCTTTCTTAACAGGTTGCCCACATATGGGGAAAAAGGGAAAAGGGAGGCATGGGGACTTCAAAGCTGTCATCTATCAAATATTAAAACTGCAGTCTTTTAATCTGTCACAATTCACTCCTGATCATTACCTGATGACTAAAGTGTGCCAGGTTTTATTTAATTGAATTTCAATTTGCTTAAGTATGAATTTTAAGGCCCTAATACTTAAATAACATATAATTAATATGAGTAAACCTTAAATAAATTTTGAGTCAAACTACCTTAGGCTGAAGGGGATGACCAAGAAAAAAGTCAGTGGGAGCCCAACCCACTTGTTTAAATATACTAGCAATATTGTCAACTACTTTAATTTTTTTCTCACATTTCTTGAATGGTTTTAGTAGAAGATTTATACATTTCTTGACTGACTTTAATAATTTTAGTTTGTTGCAGGGTGGTGTGGACACTAGCAACATTTCCACTTATGCCAAAGGTAGTTAGTAATATAAGTCCAAAAGAAACTTATATTATAGATAATGATAATTATTACACTAAAAAACTGTTAGAACTAATAAATAAATTCAGCAAAGGTGCAGTATAAAAATCAACACACAAAAATCCATTTCATTTCTATTCTCTAACAATAAACAATCTGAAAAGGAAATTAAGGAAAATAATCCTATTTATAAAAACATAAAAAAGAATAAAATATTTAGGAATAAATTTAACCAAGAAGGTGAAAGAAAACTACAAAGCAATGCTGAAAGAAACTAAAGATAAAAATAAATAGAAATACATCATTGTTCATGGATTGGAAGATTTAATATTGTTAAAATGTCCATACTACCTGTGTTAGCCAGTGTTCTCCAGAGAAACAGAACCAATAGGATCTGTGTGTGTGTGTGTTTGTGTGTGTGTATATGTATATGTGTGTGTGTGTGTGTGTGTATGTATATATTTTACTTATTATAAGGAATTGGCTCATGTGATTATGGAGG
Organism: Avahi laniger; assembly: GCA_963575035.1. Classification (NCBI taxonomy): domain Eukaryota; kingdom Metazoa; phylum Chordata; class Mammalia; order Primates; family Indriidae; genus Avahi; species Avahi laniger. Next base: position 61,299 of record CAUYSK010017926.1, read on the forward strand.
TTGGCAAATGTTAAAATCTGTAGTAAGCAAGCTGAAAATTCAGGACAGCCAGTGGTGTACTTCCAGGCTAAGTCCAAAGGTGTATAAACTAGGAGAGCTGATGATGTAGTTAGTATTAGTCTGGAAGGCTGAAGACTCCAAAATGGTCAATGTTTCAGTTTGAGTCTGAAGGCAGGAAAAAACTGATGTCCCAGCTTGAAAGAAGTCAGGCAGTGGGGGTGCCTTCTTCCTTAGCCTTTTTTGTTCTATTCAGGCTTTCAACTGATGGGATGAGGCTCATTCACATTAGGAACTGATGGGATAAGGCTCATTCACATTAGGGAGAGCAATCTGCGTGTACAAATTCAAATGTTAGCCACATTCAGAAACACCCTCCAGGCATATCCAGAATAAGGTTTTGAGCAAATATCTGGGCACCCTGTAACCCAATCAAGTTGACACATAAAATGAAGCCTTATACTAACAGAAACCATCTACAGACTCAATTTAATCCTTATCAAAATTCCAATAGAGTCTTTTGCAGAATAGAAGAAAAACTCTAAAATTCATATGGAACCTCAAGGGATTCTGAATAGCCCAAAGAATCTTGAAAAAGAAGAATAAAATTGGAGGACTCATACGTCCTGATTTCAAAAGCAAAGTAATCAAAACAGCATATGCCATTGGCATAAAGAAAGACACATAGACCAATGGAACATAATAGAGAAGTCATAAATAAACCCTTGGGAGTATGATCAAATGATCTTGGACAAGGGTGCCAAGACTACACAATGGGGAAAAGACAGTCTCTTCAACAAGCAATGTCAAGAAAACTGGATATCAATATAAAAAATGAATTTGGATGCCTAACTTACATCTTATACAAAAATTAACTCAAAATGGGTTAAAGACTTAAACATAAAACCTAAAACTATAAGACTCCTAGAAGCAAACATAGGGGAAAATCTTCATGGCATTGGATTTGCCAATGATTTCTTAGATATGACACCAAAAATTCTAGCAACAAAAGCAAAAAAAGAAAAATGGAACTACATCAAACTTAAAAACCGAGCATTAAAGGAAGCAATCAACAGAGTGAAAAGGCAACCTATGCAATTGGAGAAAATATTTGCAAATCATATATCTTATCTGCTAAATAGTTAATATCTAGAATGTATAAAAAATCCTACAACTCAAGAGAAAAAATCAAGCAACCCAATTAAAAAACGAGCAAAGAACCTGAATACACATTTTTCCAAAGAAGATATACAAATGGCCAAAAAGCATCTGAAAATGTGTTCAATCAGACAAATAATTAAAGAAATGCAAATCAAAACCATAGTGAGAACAATCAAAGATGAGTGACCAAGATACATCAGATGCCACACCATCTCAGAAAGAAGGACAATTTTTAGATAAAAGAAAAACAGAGATCAGGTGTAATTCTGAGGGAAAAGTGACAGACCCTACCAGAGATTCCATGGGACGAAGTTGCAGAGCAGAGCAAGAAGGAACAAGATAAGACATTGGCATAAATCAACCCCCAAGAGACTTGGACCTGGCAAAAAGGATAATGTCCACCAATACATGAGTGGATTAATAAAGTGTGGTATATGTATAGCATGGAATACTACTCAGCCATAAAAAAACAATGGTGAACTAACACCTCTGGTATTATCCTGGATGGTGCTGGAGACCATTCTTCTAAGTGAAGTATTGCAAGAATGGAAAATCAAGCAGGTGGTAGGGGGAGGAGCGGATGGGCAAATTCACACCTAATGGGTACAATGCGCGGTATCTGGGGCATGGGTACATTAATAACTTTTGAATCAAATGGTATAAAAGCAATTTATGTAAATAAAACCTTTGTACCCCCATAATATTCTGAAATAAAAAAGGGAAAAAAAGACATTTTATAGAAAAGACACTTGCACTCAAATATTTATAGCAGCACAATTCACAATCACAAAGATGTGGAAACAACTCAAGTGCCCATCAATACGTGAGTGGAATAATAAAATGCGGTATATGTATACCATGGAGCACTACTCAGCCATAAAAAATGGTGATCTAATATCTTTTGTAAGAACCTGGATGGAACTGGAGACCATTCTTCTAAGTGAAGTATCACAAGCATGGAAAAACAAACACTAGATGTACTCAATACTAAATTGGAACTAATTGATCAACACTTATGTGCACATATGGAAGTAAAACTCAAGGGAAATCAAATAGGTGTGGGGCAGAAGAGGATGGGTAAATTCTTCTATTTCTTCTTTCTCATTTTGAACTAAATTTTGTAGACAATTTCTATTTTTTAAAATCACAACTCTCTAAAATCATTATAATTAGCTAGAGATTGGCATTAACGGTCTCAAGAGATTGCTAATGGAATATAGTGCTTTTGGTCTTACAATTAATGCTTAAATCTCACCCAGCTGAACATCCAAACCATTTGATGGTGAGCATGTAAAGTGCTGTAGGTAACTGCCAACATTATTCCCTAACCAGTGCTTGTAATTTTATTGGAGACTCCAAGGACCACTATCACTACCAGAAGAGACTAAGACTTCTTCATTAACTGATCCCGTTCCCTTGGCTCAGATCTCCCTTTTCTAATTAACTGCTAGAAAATCTGAAATTCAAAAGTGCTAAATAAATAACCTATAGTTTTCTAGAAGCATTATCAAGTTGCTAAGTGGCGTGTTTAATATATTCTAAGATGATGCCTTTAAATAGGTATAACAGGCCAGGCGCGGTGGCTCACACAAGTAATCCTAGCACTCTGGGAGGCTGAGGCGGGAGGATCGTTTGATCTCAGGAGTTTGAGACCAGCCTGAGGAAGAGCGAGATCCCGTCTCTACTAAAAAAAAAATAGAAAGAAATTATCTGGACAACTAAAAATATATAGAAAAAATTAGCCGAGCATGGTGGCGCATGCCTGTAGTCCCAGCTACTCAAGAGGCTGAGGCAGAAGGATTGCTTGAGCCCAGGACTTTCAAGTTGCTGTGAGCTAGGTGGATGCCACGGCACTCTAGCATGGGCAATAGAGTGAGACTCTGTCTAAATGAATGAATGAATGAATGAATGAATGTATAACATTTCCAGAAATACTGAAAAAATCAATAAAACACATTTCAGGGGAGACTGGGAGAATCAAAAACAAAGAAACATATACACAAATTTATATGTTTTATAGCATTCTTTTTTTTTTGAAACTTAGCTGTGTTGGACTTTATTTTTTTTATTTCAGTATATTATGGAGGTACAGATGTTTAGGTTGCATATGTTGTCCTTGTCCCCTCCTTCCCACCCAAGTCAGAGCTTCAAGCGTGTCTATCCCCCAGGTGGTGCGCATCACACTCATTTTGTATGTATATACCCATCCCCTCCTCCCCTCTCCCACCTGCCTGACACCCAATAAATGTTAATCTCATATGTTCCCTTAGGTGTTGATCAGTGAAACCAATTTGCTGGTGAGTACATGTGGTGCCTATTTTTCCATTCTTGGGATACTTCACTTAGTAGAATGGGTTCCAGCTCTACCAAGGAAAATACAGGAGGTGCTATATCACCATTGTTTCTTATAGCTAAATAGTACTCCATGGTATACATATACCACATTTTATTAATCCATTCATGTATTGATGGGCATTTGAGTTGTTTCCACATCTTTGCAATTGAGAATTGTGTGAGCAATTTTAAATGTGTAAAATAATCTATATCTCTTCTGTCCAATATAATAGCCTCTATCCACATGTGATAACCATAGTTATGAATTAGTGAGCTCAATATTGTTAAGATGTCAATTTCTTCCCAATTGAGCTATAGGTTCAACGTAATCTCAATCAAAAACCCAGTAGCATGTTTCATAGGAAATTGACAAGCTAATTATAAAATGTAAATGGCATTTTAAAGCATTAAGAACAGCCACAAATTTTTGGAGAATAAAAACAAATTTATTGTGAAGTTACAATAATTACGAGAATGTTCTTGAGATGCTTCACTTAGGTAGTGAATTATCTCAGAAATGGAAAAATAAACACCACATATATTCACTATTAAATAGGAACTAACCAACAAGCACACATATGCACAGAGGGAAGTAAAACTCAGTAGAAATCAGCCATAAAAGTCCAGAGGACATCAGCCTAAGCAAAGAATTTATGAAGAAGACCCCAAAACAATCACAGCAGCAACAAAAATAAACAAATGGGACCTGATCAAATTAAAAAGTTTCTGCACAGCTAAGGAAACTATCAGTAGAGCAAATAGACAACCTACAGAATGGGAGAAAATATTTGCTTTGTACACATCTGATAAAGGGCTGATAATAAGAATCTATATAGAACTCAAAAAAATCAACAAGAAAAAATCAAAAACCCCATCAATAAATGGGCAAAGGACATGAACAGAAACTTTTCAAAAGAAGACAGAATAATGGCCAGCAAACATATTTTAAAAAGCTCAACATTTCTAATCATTAAGGAAATGCATATCAAAACCACAATGAGATATTACCTAACTCCAGTGAGAATGGCCTCTATCAAAAAGTCCCAAAACAACAAATGCTGGCGTGGATATGGAGAGATAGGAGCACTCTTACACTGCTGGTGGGAATGAAAATTAGTACAACCCCTGTGGAAAATTATTTGGAGATATCTCAAAGAGCTAAAAATAGAAATACCATTTGATCCAACAATCCCACTACTAGGCATCTACCCAAAGGAACCAAAGACATTCTATAATAAAGACATCTGTACTCAAATGTTTATGGCAGGACAATTCGCTATTGCAAGGATGTGGAAACAACCCAAGTGCCCTTCAATCCATGAGTGGATTAATAAAATGTGGTATATGTATACTATGGAATACTACTCAATTACAAAAAACAGTGGTGATCTAGCACCTCTTATATTATCCTGGATAGAGCTTGAGCCCATCCTTCAAAGCGAGGTATCACGAGAATGGAAAAGTAAGCACCACATGTTGATACACCATCAAACTGGTACTGATCAACACTAAGGTGCTCACATGGTAGTAATATTCACTGGGTGCTGGGGG